>VOQJ01005033.1:8183-58109 GCA_015052665.1 Apistogramma diplotaenia
GAGGGGGGTTTGGGGGGTTTTTTTTTTTGGGAAAAGGGGGGGGGGGGGGGGGGGGGGGAGAATAAAAAGCATTTTGTGGTGAGTGATGATTAGATACCAAACACATTTAAGAAAAATAATGAGCTTTTTATGGGCACGGGCTGTAGTAGTATTCTAAGATGTAGATGGGTTGTATGTCCTAATTTATCAGAGTATTACACTGCATGTTTATGAGACCATTAAAAATATCTAGTTTCTCACAGTCTCTCACAACTGCTACTTTTATTTTGGTGTTTGGTTACAATCAAAAATACTTGACACTGATTATACTGTGTGTACTTTTGTGCATTATTAGTGACCAGCACTTCCCATTACTTCCTGAAAACATTTCCATTAGACTTCAGCTACAAAAATACCCTCCAATAAATCCTTTATACGGGACGAAAAAGTTCCGATTTGGGTGGAAAAGTAGACTTCGCATTCATTTCAAGGTTTTGAAAAAGTTTGTTCATTATTTTGACCAAAATCTAAAGCATTTTCTGAATTACCTCAACAGGTCTTAAACATTTAATTCAGTGTGGATTTTTCCCAAACCCATTCTGAGGCTGTGGATTTAAATCGCATAAAATTTGATTCGTGGAGGGACACGTGCTCTCAAGCTCAAGGTCAGCGGCTCTTACACTATGGGTTTATTATCATGTTATGAGCACCAGCAAAACAAAACTGACGAGAAAACAACAACCACAGAAAAGATACCATTAAAAATACATATTTTCACTAAGATTTTCTTAACATTATAATGCCAACTATCAATTTTAAACCCTTCCACAGCTTGTAAGGTCAATTTAAAAGACACACAAATTAAGATAAGGGGTGAAAACTACTTACTGTTTCATTTGCATTCAACACCTGTGTATTTCTGCAGTATTATTCATTAAATAAAGTACCTTGGGCAATATCAGTAGCTCAAAATGTATACTAAAAGCAAGTGATCCAAAAGACCGGACTGTTCATTAAGCTTTGATAAATCAAGCCTACAGTGATTTATGAATTACTAAACAAGGCCAGATTCTGCAGCAACAACACAAACACACACAACCCCATTCTCAATAGGCATCGATTGAAAGTTCAGATATGAACTCTGAATTAACCTCTGTGGATGCACCACTGAGCTTCAGTGTAAGACTGTGTGTAGGAATTACTGCAAGAGTGAGAGTTACACACAACAGTCCAAAGTTTTTGGTACACCCCGATTTTTTAACAGTTAATATAAATAAACTTCATTAGAAAGTAAGTATTTTTCCAAGGATTGATGCTTAAATGTTATGCTCATTTGCAGCTTTTGTGGAGCAATTTATACAGGTGCTACAAATTCTGCTGATTACTTACAAATCCTGTGTCTGAACAAAGGCATTGATGGAACAAAGTGGTACTACATCCGATGAAGGATTATTAGGAGAGTACAGTACTGCAGAAAGCAGTATTTCGCTATTGGACCCGTGACAAAAAGGCTTGTAAAAAAGGAAGACAGACAGACAGATTGGTCAGGGGTTCATCCTTTGGCAAAATAATGACACAAAACACTGGAACCACAGAGCTGCACGGTGGCCTTGGAAAAAATGGAAAATCATCGCAGTCTCTGGGCAAAGTAACCCCACATATCTGTGTCAGCAATGACTTTCTGCAACAGTGTTCTAAACCAGTTTTCCAAACAATATTCAATGTATTAGGCATCTGTTCTATAATTTATCTGTGAGTAAAAAAAGAAGAAAATAAAAACAGGTAAAGTATTTTAAACAGTAGATCCACACTACATATCTGCATTGTGGAACATAAGCAGATATGTAGTGTCAATAAGCACATTTATATACTACAACTGTAATGTAATGTTTTAATGTTAATAATAATAAAAATCATGATGCGTTGAAATACTTACAAAGTCTTTCTCAAGCTTTTCCATCTCCTGCTTGTAGCTCTTCAGCCTGCTGTTGTACATGGCTCTGCTCTGGATGGGGATCTCTCGTACCTCCAGGTCCATCTGCTCCAGCTAAAACCCACAATTTATCTAGTTTATTTTTATTAAAACATTCATAGCTAGCGTTTCAAGAGTAATTCCACAATCAATCCATCCCAGACTGACAGCTCTTTATAATACAGATTTACATTAAAATATTTTAAAAAGGTACCAACTTGAATGTAAATGTGCATTTTTACAGTTTAAGCCTCTCTTTTATGATCATACTTCCTGTACCATCTTTCTGAAAACGTTTTACAGTACTGTGCTCCTTAAAAAGTTGAGAAACACATTCAACTTCAGCAGCATTAATTTTAATATACCTCAGTGCTGATTGTAAAATCAAATGCCTTCTGTTCACGTCACTCAGTTGTGATAAAAGTTACAACAGAGGAAGTCTGTTCTGTAAATACACAATCAAATGCGAGGGCTCCTTCATTGCTATGACATGCACGGGCCCAACAACGTCTGAGCGAATGAAGTAAAAGTACATTTGATGAACGGGTAGACAGGTCTCTCTGTGGCAGATTTGGAGGAAGCTCATCACTATGGCATAACAAGACAACCGCAACAACAATTTGTTTCTGTCAGGTGACTTTGCTCATGTTTAAACAGCAACATGAAGACACCCACCTCAAGATAATGGCTTGAAATGTGTCATAGGGGTGTCACTTAAAAGCAGATTACAGGAAAGTAATCATGTGAGGAGGAAGCCTCCTTTCCGCCATGTGAAGTGTGTGTGTGTGTGTGTGTGTGTGTGTGTGTTATGTCTACATGTCATGTCACCACCAGGATAATACAGGTGCTGTTGTCTGGTGCCAGTGAAAATTGTCCCCTCCCTCTTTCCACAAATTCATTATTTAGGAAATGGGAAGAGGAGAAAATTACTGATCAAAGACGTACCAACTCTCTGACTTCTTCAAGCTGTTTGTCGACATTTAGAACCAGCTGTGTCTTCTCTTCTGAAAGGGAGAAAAAAAAAAACACAGCAACATATTGATCAGCCGACGGAGGAACAGCGCTTCATGACAACAGCCTAACTCCCCCGCAACGGGGGAAGAGAGGGGGAGAGAGAAAGAAAGAGACTGAGAGAAAACAACACACGAGGACACATTTGAAGATATATTTACACATTCTCTCCACACGACGAGCCAACATTTGATGTCTCTTAGTTATTGGCGTCTATGAGGCCTTTGTTGGTTTCTGTTGAGGAGCAGCGAGACACCTCATGCCAACTCAAAGGGAAGGGAGGTGTCAGCTTTGCTCACTTGCCAGAAGTATGAGTCCCACTCAGAATGACTAACGCAGTGTTCTACACCTCACCCCATGGATGCTCTTCCACATTACCCATTGAAACTCATTAGGCCTTAAGAGTTCCAGAGCAGCATGCAAACTACAGCGCTTCCAACAGTTATTTAAGGCAGCAGCATTAGCACTTTCTGTATATCTACATGAACTAGCCTTTGTTCTGAAATTAGCTCCTTGCCAAGAAAGTTAAAAAAAATAGAAAATGTAGAGATGTGGTGTTGTTTACTGATCAAGCATCTTTACATTTTTCCCCAAGAAACGTACTTAAGACAAGAAAGTTAGATAGAGGGAAAAAAAGACCTTTGACAAACACAACAAAGTATGTTTGGCTACTTAAATGTATAGTTATAGAATAATGGAATTGGTTTAACACTGACTAAAACGACTGTAAAATGTTTCAGTGAATTCTTTACACAGCGCAAAATAAAAAAAGAAACAAAAAAAAACATATAAAAAGATATATATGAATAAATATCATAAAAATATACACCACTCAGCCACAACAGGCAAAGAAAATAGCATTCATTATCATGTTACACTGCCCCCTTTCCTTTAGAAACTTTGGGTTTTGCCAATAGCAACAGCCTCCCTTAAGTAGGTCAATGTACCCACCACACCCTATAAACTGTTCGGGAACAGTTCAAGAAACACCAAGTCAATATGTCAATGTCACTGCAAATAACTTGAAAAGAATTATCTTTCTAACAAAAAGCTATGTTACTGTTATCTTGACTTTAACTGTGTCAGAGGAAACCTGCGGTACTGCAAATAACATTTTATAAATGTTGTAAATGTGCAATTATTCATTTATCATGATCTATTTATATAGTGATGACAAAAATCATCTATATGTAAATACCTGCTTCTAGAAATCTTCAAACAATCTGAACAGCTAAGACTGAAGTTCGCTTCATCACCCCAACTGCTTAATTATCCGTCAATTTTCCAAATTTTTAACCACTCAAAGTTCTAATCAGGAAAAAAAAATTCAGCCTGGTGTGTGTTGGGGGCTGTTAGCATTAGCTTCCTAATGCTAATTAGCTTGCTAACGTTAGACGCTAAATGCCCACTTGCTAATTACAGTGATGGTAAACACTGACTGAGCATAACACTTCTTGCATGTATTAGACTTAGATATCATGCATTCAACGTGTCCCAGAGCGCCTTTATCTTCCAATAATAGGTTTGCAGACATCAGGTAAAAATCATACACAACAAAAACATTATAATCCAGGTCTTTTTTTCCTATCCATCAGCTGCTAACTGCACTTCCTGCATTATAATATCCATCATCACTTACCAAAATGATTAATGCAAGCCACTAACTACAACAGGAGGCGTCATAATTTTTCTGGGAACGGAGGTTTTCCTACAACGCCTCTCACAACTCCTAGGATTTTATGTTGAATATGAACCCCAAAATTGTCCTTTGACCCCCCTTTTCCTGCAGATACAAAATATCTATTTACCCAAAACAGGTTATACTCTGTTTGCTTTCTTTGTAGACAAAGTGACTGTGATAAAAAAAATTTTAAAAACGACTGGGGAAAACTACATGCTGTTTGAATTAAACCAGAGACGAGCAATAACAAATGCTGTAAAACAACAAGTAAGATAAATACTTTTTCAAACAAGGATTTGAAACTTGAAATTACGTTTGAATTATCATCTGGGTACATAAACATACCCAGAGTTATTCATATGAATATCAATATGTGTAAATAAAAAATTAAAAACTAAAAACCTGCACAACTAGATTGAGAAACACCTTTTATCCAAGTGCTGCTGTGCAGTTGAACAAAATCATAAGTGACCAAAAAGTGATAGAATATTTTCTTAGATAAAATTTATCATTACAAAAAAAGCAGAACATATTAGACAGTAGCTGAATAACTATATTGAGAACAGATTATAAATGTTAGTTTATCAATACTACACTTTATCAGACCAGAGGTGATGCAAGAAGTGTAAAACCAATCCCAATTTTCTCACAGTAATAAAGAAATTCAGAAAATGTTATTCACTTTTAAATTAAAAAGCCAATATGTCTACTATCAAGGGGATTCGAAAGAAAAGTATAAAAAGTATTTTTAAGTAAGTAAAATACAAACTAAAAAAAAAGCAAAAAAAAAAGCTCAAAAGCAAATCACAAGGCTACCCAGCTGTGGGACTGCAATAAAAAAAAAGAAGCTAAGCCAAGATCTTCGTTTCTAAGGCGCCATAGGCCAACATGGTCCTCAAATTCATTTTTAAAACCTGTGTCCAACCTTACAACCTGTACAGTAAACAGCCAGAGGCAATCCAGTGAAAGATGAGATGACGCTTTCGTACTCGAGCTCAGGCTCCGGCTAGAAGGCTGTGAAATATGTATGGATATTTACCAAGACCAGAACCTGCTGACAGACGGATGAGGAGTTTTGTACATAGAAGTAAGGCAAATAAAGAAAACAAAAGAACTTGGTATTTTTCTTTTACTTTTTACATTTCATATTTCAATGCCAGTGATTGACAAATAATCTCTTGCCATGAACACTCAAAGGTGAAAACTTTCAGCCATATTTAATGGATCAAGGACCAACATTTCATTGTATACTTATTCAAATTTCTTCTTGATGTCGGGTTTCAGAGGAAAGCTACGAATAAATAATAATAAAAAAATAAATGTGTAAACATTTAAAAAAATTGTTTCATGAACTACAAGGCCATGTTTCCACTATCACTAACATACCATGCCAAGTAAAACTGATAAACTACAACAAAAATCCTATGGACCAATTTTAAAATATTAAATGCATGTCATGTAAGGGTAAAACGCATCCTCTCTGGGAAGAAGAGCCAAAAGAAGTTCAGAAAGAAGAAAAACTTAATGAGTAGGAAGGGAATTGAAATTCAACTATAAACTATTCCACTGGTGGCAGAAAACACACGACGACTACTTATGGTAGTAATGCATTTTCTACCTTTGTACATATTCATACAAGCTTCCTCTGACACAGTCAACAGATGGTGAGAGGAAGCAATGAGAAATTACTTTTGTGGAACGGGCTGCCATGAGTCTTCAAACGTGCCAATTCCAAACCAGAAATATTCAGTCAGGCGAGGTTTCGTGAGAGGCGGCGCCCTTTGAAAACCCCATGAGCAAGTGTGAGCCGAGAGGAGGAGATAAAGATTTCAAGTAGGGGCAGAAAACCGAAAACAAACTACTAGCTAACACTCACTGTGAGCAAGTCCTAAGTGGTGGCAACTAGTCAGTTAGCTGTGTAATAGTTCAACATATATTAATGACCTTATATATTTTTTGACATGATTTTGAGTTTGTGTAGCTATAAACCCAAAAAAAAAAAAGTAAACATTGTAACAATGTCGATAAAAATGGAATAACGTGCTTTGCAGAAAGGCTCCTGCACTGAGTAAAAACACAAACTCAACTATTTTACCTCAGCTTTCAACTCTGATTAGTATGCAGTGGTGTCAAATGATAGTGTAGTTGTTTACGCATGTGGCTAAAAAGTAAAAGATCCCTGCAGGAGAGAGAAATCCCTTTGGGGTTGTGTCAGGAAGGGCATCTGGCATTAAAAAAAAAAAAATCTGTCAAATCAAACATGCGAAGCTACCTGCTGGTGGCGATCCCTTGTGAAATAAGGGATGATAGTATCCGTTTTGCTTTAAGTCATTTTTATATAGGAAAATCTTAATGAGACTAAACTTTGTTGAACTCAGAAAGTGAAACAAGTAAATGATGTTTGTTTTTAACAGCCTTAAAGCAGCATGACAGAAAGACACGCCATTCTGAAGGACAAAATACTAGCACTTAAGTAATAAAAGAGTTCTAGAGAACATCAAAAATGTGCCAGTCAACCTGGAATAATTTTGTATACACCTGTGTCCTGTGATTACTGTTAAATTAGACATGAACCAACCAGAAGTAATGCAGTAGAGTAAAACAAAAAGCTAATATTTCTCAGCCCTGTGACTTTCTGCTATGTAAAATATTTAGCTTAGTCCCATTAGGCTTAATCCTCTTTGTAACCCATAGAGCTCTGACTAATTCACCCACTGATATATAGTAGCTGCATTTATTCATTCATTCATTTTAGGTGCCAAATGTAAGTATTACATTTTTAAAGTTGCCACTCAGCTGTCTGTCTGAGTGAGTCTTGTTCTACAGACCATCTTGAAAGACTGCCACCAAAGGCACTTCTTGTTCTGCAGCGACCTGAAAAACTTGCAGGGAGGGAAATACAAGCTGGGAAGGCCAATGCTGACTGGTTTACAGCATCTGTAGCTTTCAGCTCACCTCTAACCCTCCTGTGGTGCCCCTTCTCACTGTACACATTCTTATATATATATAAATACAAATCTAAAAGCTCCCTTCAGGAAAAAGTACATTTTAAACCTTTTCAGCAGTTTCATAAGGTACTTTATATTTGTTAAAGGCCATGAAGGCAATGCCTTCTACAAATAACAGTCAGCGGTTCAATTTGCAGGTTTGGTTAATGTATCAGAGCTGGCGATGGGGAACATGTTTTATCTAACATTAACAACACATTAGCAGCTTCTGAAAATGTAGTCATGCCTAACTTTCCTTTTAGCTCAAGAATCTCTAATGCCGCTTTGTTTCTCTCTTCTCCTGTTTGCTTGATTGTGCGTGTGTGTGTGTGTGTCTCCTCTGCTTCTCCTCCAAAACAAATACACACAGAGTCGACACATGCAGAGCAGAAGAGAGGAGAAATACCTGGAGTTGCCTTTCAAGTGTTACTGAAGTGTTTGTGCACAGTGTATGATTGGTTCATGCTTCACGGTCAAAAAAGTGGAGGTCAGCTCAACTCTGATTTGACACACATCATGCATCAACAAGTGTCAGGCATTAGTCTGTAGCTTCTTCTAGTAGGGGGAACATTGCGTTAGTTCCCGCAGACACCCATAGACTTCTCCAAAATCACTAAATTGTGGGCTTTGTGCATGGAGTGACAAAGCAGGTCTAAGTAGAACAGAGCCAGATAATAGTTAAGACCTGTGTGTTTTTCTCTTCAAAGAATTTCAAAATTCACAAGCTATAGTTTAATAACAATGTGATACATTTACTAAGGTGTGTATTGAAGTGTTACATATGGAATGTGACATCCCTAATTACCAAAGCAAATATAAAAATAAAGCTGTCAAATTAAGAAAACTGACCTCATCCATTATGTTACTTGATGTAGTGTCAAATCTTGCACTTAGTGCATAGTATCATATAAGTACAGTGGCTTGTTCCACCAGTGTTTTGATCTTGTCTGAACTAAACTTTTATGTAAAAGTTAGCCCTGTCCAAATGACAGACTCTCTTCCACCTGCTCTACTCTCAGTTCAGTTGTCACTTTAAAATACTGATGAAACCAGCAATGCTTTCTTCTTCCAGCTTCTCCCTTAAGGTTCAACAGCAGTCCATCTGCTTCCATCTCACCCTATTCATAGCAACCTCCTCTGTCACACCTTCTTCAGTACATCCATGAATCTTCTCTGAGGTATTCCTAGTTTCCTCCTGCCTGGCTTCTTTATGTTAAACATCCTTTGTCCAGTACATCCACTATCCCTCCTCTGCATGTGTCCAAACCATCTCAGGCTTGTCTCTCTAACTTTGTCTCCAAACTGCTCAACATGAGCTGTCCCTCTTATGCACTCATATCTAATCTTGTCCATCCTGGTAATTCACAACAAAAACCATGACATATTCAGCTCTGCCACCTACAGCCTTCTGTCTTTTTGTTACTGATACTATCTCCAAAACAAATATCATAGCAGGTCTCACTGCCATCTTGTAAACCTTTCCCTTCACTCTTGCCGCTCTCCTTCTGTCACAAATCACCCCTGACACTCATTTCCACCCACTCCACCCTGCCTGCACTCTCTTCTTCAGATCTCTTCTACACTGTGTCTGTTGCTTTGGATGGCTGGCCCCAGGTACTTAAACTCATCTACCTTAGCTACCTCTACACCTTGCGTCTTCACTGTTATGCTTGTCTCCCTCTTATTCACACACGTATTCTATCTTGCTTCTTCTGACATACCTCCATATCTCCAGGCTCTCTTCCACCTGCTCTACTCTCACTACAGTTTACACTGTCATCTGCACCACATCCGTCAACCTGTCCATCACCTGATGTAATCCCACCCCCACCTTACATCACCACTGTCTGGCTGTCTTCGTGTATGTAATGAAGGTAGACTGTCTAAATTCAGCACTGGGTTTTCCCTTATTCTTAACCAAAGACACACTTTCTAAATGTTTTTTAATCAATACCAGGATGAAGACATTGATATCAATGACAAATTATAGTGCATCAAATTAATTATTAGGTCCTTGCTAACACATTAAGAAATGTATTCCTTCAAACGTGCTGGTACCAAACAGCCTAAAATTATTCTGAACTGCCTAAATCTGAAAGCCACAAAATAAATAGGCTGAGTGCAATCCATGTGGAGAGCATAAGTAAAACCAACACCCTCCCAAGTGTCACCGAAAGCTGCTGTGCGACCAGTGCCATTCCAAATCTTAACTTTCCCCCATGAGAAACATTTTTAAGATTTTCTTTATCACAAGTATGGACAAGAGTGTCAAAAATCAAATCATTGCGATAACACTAAGATTACTTCAATTCAGTGATTTCAATGAATACTTACCTATTCATCAAAGTGCCTTACAGATTCTATTCTCCTCTGATCACCATACATAAAGTTAAGATGTTCTTAAACACAATTTTCACACCGGCTAAAGCTATCAAAGACATGCCAAGCAAAGAAGACAGCCACGAATACATGATACCTTCCTTTTATATAACAAGAACTCTGTTAAACCGTGTTCTACCACTAATGTGATCCATATTTTTACACGAAATCACACTACGGCAGCTGCCGTTAGCTGCCTTCTCAGCTGAGACTGGAGCTAGCGAGCCAGATGAGCTCTCACACCTAATATATATAACTCTCTTACCTCCACTTAGTTTGGGAATTCGGCCAATTTTATTAGTTATTTCTGCTGTAATTGTTCCAAAGTCCTGCTCGTAGGCTTCAAAGTCTGAAGACATTCTGGTGGTCGAGTTTACAACAGGTAACTAGCTTTCTGGTTGACAGTTAGCTCAGAATAACAACAAGCCTCGAATGGTGCTTCTTCCTTGAGTCACAACAGAATATGTTCGGTAAGGAACGTGATTTTGTTTTTATCTTTTCCGACACTGAAAAAGGTTCGTACAGTGAACAGAAAATGTTACTAATTACAGGCCGTAACTGAATATATAATTATCTCTTATAGCTCGGTGCCGTTTCAGTAATAAACCACTTCGATTCAAATGTATCAACAAGCGGTCGAGGGTAATAGTTTCTGAGACACCATAGGAAGGTTCCTCACTGTACACACGACAAATTTAAGAAAAAAATAAGGAAGTGAGCAGGTTGGTGATTTAAAGTGACAGCTATTTGTCTCCATTTATTTTTTTTTTTAAAAACAAAGCATTTTTTATTTATGTCTTTGTGTTTGCACTTTGCGCCTCATGATAAGTCACCACCCTGATACGTTAGTACTGTTTATGCTAGGAGCAGGCTAGCTAAATAACGATAACTGCTAACTGCTCTGCCCACGATGCTAAGCGGAAACACAGTTTTAGCTAAAGGTATACATGTATCAGCTGTCTTGATTTTTACTTAAAGCGTGGTTATCTAATTTGTCGGACTTTCATGTACAGTAATGGGCAGAACACTTGCATACAAGTGGTCGTTTCTTTTTTCTTAGTGAGAATTAGCTAGCTTGGTAACACAAGCTAATTAGTCATTGGAGCAAATGCTGTGGCTCTTTTTTAAGTGTGGTAACTTACACTAATACAAAGTACAGCGCTATATACATTTGTGTGTTACGTATTATATACTGTTCTTGCTTTTAAATATAATTAACTAAAAATGTTAGTTATAAATGTTTAGTAGCTGTATTGTAATGCAACCACCGAGGAGTGGAACAAAAAACAAATGAATAGCATAAATATGGCATAAACTGTGATATAGTGCAGTGAAAAGTGTTTTTGCCTATTTGTCACAATTACATGTTTCATATCATCAAACTAATTTTTAAAGATAACCCGAGTAAATGCGAAATGCAGTTTTTAAATGATGATTTAATTTATTCAGGGGAGAAAAAGCTATCCAAACCTACCTGTTCCTGTGTGAAAAGTAAATCCCCCCCCCCATTTGTGGGTTTTCGAGCATGAGGTCATGCCAAAGCATTTCAGAAGGATTTAAGTCCGGACTTTGACTATGTCACTAGAAAACCTTCATTTTGTTTTCTTTTGAGACATTTGGAGGTGGACTTGCTGGTGTGTTTTAGATTATTGTCCTGCTGCATATCCCAAATGTGCTTGAGCTTGAGGGCACGTTCTCTTTCTGATTTTCTGGTATTTAGGGAAACTCATCCAGATCCTGAAGCAGCCTCAGACGATCACACTACCACCATCATGTTTGACTGTTGGTCTCTCTCTCTTTCAGATGGGAAACTTGAGTCTGTCACTGAGACCGTGTGATTCAGGGATTGACAGGAGAGGATGCTGCTGTCTGCCAGGACTAGAAATAGTGGGACACAGAAAGCCCCAGTAGCTCAAGACCAGGCCAGCTCCTGGGTACTCGGAGAACGAGAAAAAATATGTGCATCACCTGCACTGGTGACTTTGCGAGATAGCAGAGGAAAATACTAATACGTCGAAGCTTGGTCAATACGTTTTTGGAGTTTAGTAGCCAAAATACGAGTACTAAACTTGCACTGAAAAAATGAACTTCCTGTCAACCTTTGTGACCTTTGAGAACCTCCATGAGGTTCGGAGATTGTGCCACTGGGGTCCAGTCATAGCCTTGTCTGTCATTGCTATATGCTCTACAATGGCAATTCTAGACTCCATTATCTGGTACTGGCCTCTAGACACTACAGGGGGTAGTATTAACTTCATTATGCTGATCAACTGGACTGTCCTCATACTCTACAACTACTTCAATGCTATGTTTGTTGGACCTGGATACATTCCTCTTGGCTGGAAACCAGTAAGAATATAAACTTTTTTACAGGAAGTATGGCAGTATTTAAATATTGTAAATTTGTATAAGGTATTTGACATGTGTTTATGCTGAAACAGGAGAATCACCAGGACACCCAGTACCTACAGTACTGCAGAGTGTGCCAAGGGTACAAGGCCCCCAGGTCCCACCACTGTCGAAAGTGTAACAGGTATTTACATTTATTACCAAAACAATACTAAGCTTTTCTCAGTGGTGTGAAATGCAGTGATTCTCCAGGTGACTGTGCACACCAAATCTATGCATATCCCTTTTATTTGCAACTACTATAAATAGATTACATACAACAACTAACAACATTTCCTGTAAACCATAGGTGTCAAACTCTGGCCCGCGGGCCAAATTTGGATCGCAGTGTAATTATATTTGGCCCGTGAAGCCATACCAAAGGACAGTTGGAGCTGGCCTGCCAGTATTGGAGCCTACAGTGCATGTACTGCTAATACTACAAATCCCAGAATGCTCTGCTGATGTTTTGGTGCAAAAATCATGACAAGACCCATAAACGCCCTCTCCTACTGTTGAGGAGTCATAGAGTAACCTTATGCTAATATTGGCATCGTGCTCCCCTCCAAAGAATGGTGAAAAGAAAGGCAGAAAACAGCTTTCTAGACAGGAGGGAAGCAGAATATCTGTTTAAATATGTAAAAGACAGGGCTGTTTGTCTTGTACGTGGAACCAAGGAGTATTACCAAGGAGTGCAACATTAGACGACACTGTGAAACGAAACACCAAAACAAGTACAAGGACATGGACGTGACTCAAAGGTGCCAGAAAGTAGAAGAGATGAAAAGAGGTTTGGTTGGTTTGGTAAGCAAAACCAGTAAAGGTCCATATGAAAAGGTTCATAGTTATATCTGGAGGAAGATTTCTTTCAATAAATATCAGTGTTGGCTGTGACTTTGTCCCAGTTTGGATTTTTGGCCCACTGAGTATTTGAGTTTGACACCCCTGCTGTAAAGAGTTCAGACATAATCAACTGTGCAGCTGTACAAAGCGTTGTGGCTGTGTATGAGAAGAGAATGCCTCCTTTGGTACTACCTGAAATGGCTTTGGGGAGTGTAAAAAAAAAAGTAATTTATGTTGAAAAATCACTGATATGGACTTGTAGCCAAAGAAAAAAATCTTAAGAATGAGGCACTACAACTGCAAAAATCACCGACCTATAGGCAGACTACACCAAACTGCTGCCGTAGAAGAAGATATAGCTTATGTGCATCTTATTTCCACCCATGTCGGTATCACTCCATTAGAGTGCTGCACACCTTACAGCACATCATGAGCAATTATCTATTTATGCGAAATGTCTCTGTTTTTGCAGTTTTATGGTGATTGGAAAATGAGTTTTGACCCTCAGATTATCGTTCCCTCAGGTGCGTGATGAAAATGGACCACCACTGCCCTTGGATCAACAACTGCTGTGGCCACGTGAACCATGCCTACTTCACCAGCTTCCTGCTCCTGGCTCCACTGGGTTGCTCACATGCTGCCATTATCTTCATTATGACCATGTACACACAGCTGTATGATAGGGTGAGTAACCTTAGCTTTCAACATCATGCTTTTGATGGCCTATTATCACAGTTCTAGGCTGAGCTTTGAGCTATGTTCTCTTTACTCGCTGCAGATATCATTCGGCTGGAGTACTGTACGGATTGACGTGAGTGCTGTGCGTCAATTTCAGCCCCTCATGCCCTTCAGCGTGCCTGCCTTTGCTGCTACACTTTTTGCCTTAGGTTTGGCACTTGGCACCACTATTGCCGTTGGAATGCTTTTTGTTATACAGGTACGTTTTTCTAAAGTTGCGTAAACTTCACAAGCTTTTGGCTATGAAAAGAGACATTTGTCTAATTATTTTACTCGTAATCTTACAAAGCCACATTACATCTTGCAAGATATGTTTTCACTTTGAGACAAAAGCAGTTTGGGAAACATCTGGTGAAAATCTGACCAGCAAGCATATTGTAGAGTGTGTAGGTGTACCAGATGTAAAACGGTGTCATTGTTCTACAAGTGCATGGATGCATACTCCTACCTATTTATTTGCAAACAGTGTAACAACATAATACACACACAACATAATATAACAAAAGAAAGACACAAAACTTAGCAGTCATGGAGTCAGACCAAAAAAAGAAAAGGCAAACTGAATAGCTGTAATAACTGTTAGGCCAGAAAAAGTGGAGACAGAATCAGTTTTCAAGTTTAAAGTTTGAACATGTCTAGAATATATCTAGCAGCAGTCAATAATCCAATAACGCAACTGTTTATTTAAGGAAACAGAGGTGGAGTGATTGCTGCCTCTGATAATGAAATCGTCTGTCCTTTGCAGATGAAAGTCATCCTTCGAAATAAGACCTCAATCGAGTCCTGGATAGAGGAAAAGGTCAGAATGTCTCTGCTTGATTTCCCACGACTTTGATTCATGATAACGTTTTGTGATTTCAGTATATCTTAAGCAGACTGAGACTTTTTCCTCCTGATTCACAAGCAGTAATCTGGCATGTTAATGTGCTTTTATACTCACACAATACTTAAGCATTTATAGGATCCTCTGGCAGTTCAATATGGAGTGCTGATTACACAATCAAAGTGAATTCTCATGGTTAAGTAAGTACCATTTTCCTTGTCTTTTTTTAATAGGCCAAAGACAGAATACAGCACTACCAAACAGGGGAGGAGTTTATCTTCCCTTACGACCTCGGCAGCCGCTGGTTGAATTTCAAGCAAGTCTTCACGTGGTCAGGGACACCCAAGGGCGATGGCATTGCTTGGCCGGTCCATCCCAAGTGTCACCAGCACACCTTAACTGTAGGTTGAGTTGAGTAATATAGGCTGAAAATTGCAGATTTTAGTTTAGCTTTTCACTGTTCTGTCTTCAAAATATTTTTTGTTTGTAGAAGATCCCATAGGTAACATGATTACTCACATTCACAAGACATTTCTTATGAAATAAACAAGTTAAATTTATATGGTGTTTTTAATTGTTATTCCTCTTGACACAGATTGAGCAGCTGAAACAGAAAGCTGATAAGCGAGTGAGAAGTGTAAGTACCTGCCACAACCATACTGTGTCAGAGTTATTGCAGTTTGTTTATTTGCTTTTGTTTGGGTTTTTTGCTTTAGTGTAGTTTTTATTATTTGAAAATGTTCAGTTTTAATTTCAGGAATTTCAGAGCAGTAGAATAATCAGGTGTCTGGTTTGCCTTGACCAGCAGGTCCAGTACCGGGCAGTAGAGGATTATAATGGAGCTTGCTGCCCTCTCAACAAGGGTCTCCAAACTTTTTTTAGAACCCCCTGCACTGAGGAGCCCAGGATTCCTCTCAGCAAGGGGGATACCATCCTGGCTACTCGTGGTACCAAGTAAGTTTGTCTACACAGAACTACTGTCTTCTGTTTGTTTTTCTTTTGAATCTCGTTAGGCAGCAGTCTAATTAGCTTGTCATAACTTCCATATCCATGAGTCTGTTAGGGTCAGCTTGGGTCTGAGTGACAGACTTGTAAGTTCAGTCATAAATAGACTACCTGATTTATCTCACTCAGACTCAAGTGGACCCTAGCAGACTCACAGATACAAAAACTGGCTGCCTAGGCTTTTTTGTTCCTCAAAACCTCCTCCAGTGTTTGAACTGAAGATGTCCAGGAAGGACTGCAACTCAAAGCACACCACCATGGGTGCATCAGGCCTGTCTGGAGTCCTATCTAGCCTCATGACCAACTCTTGTCCAGATGATGATCCTCTGACAACTCAGCTCCTCGCTTCTTCAGTGTCAAGTGTCACATAACACATTCATCATTGCCAATTTTGTAGTACAACCAAGGACCTTTGGGAATCAAGTCTTTCTTATCTTTTACTCAGGCAGTTATGTTGAAACATTACCTAAATTAAAAAGTCACCATTTTTCTTCCACCATTTTTAGCATTGCAGAATTTTCACATGTATTGTAATGCAGGATTCTCCCGAGTGGGTATATCTCTGCTTTTTAATGTTACCAATCTGACAACATGTTGTTCCGCCTGGCACCTAGGTTGTCCCAGTGCATCAGAGAAAGACTGATTAGTGCAGAAGTCAAATAACAACAGGGTTTGAACTGCCAATGCTTTACCTACAGAAGCTAAAGGCCAGACCACCAGGCTACAAAGGATTATAATTACAAAATGATCTATGTTCTGAAACTGTATTTTTTTCTCTTTAGATGGTGGATGTATGGAGACAAAGTTTTGAATGAGGAGCAACTGAGAGGTAAGATGATATTCTTGTCTTGATGAGTTTTTAAATTCACTGCATCAAAAGTGTAACTTTCTGTTTCTTCTGTTTTGATTCTAAGCTGGAGAGCGTGTAAGAGGATGGTTTCCAAGGCGATGTGTGGAGAAGTGCCATTATGACACAGCAGCGAGTGATGCCACCAGTGATAAAAAGGTCAATTAATACATGTCACCAGGCTCTATGTAGAGAAGTGGAGTTTAACTGAGCAGAACACGTCTGTCCATGTTTATAAACCTCCACTGAAGATGTCATCCTCGATTCTGCAGGTTTACTGTCACAAATTTCAAACTTTAAATTTCTTGCACATTTCAGTGCCAACTTATATTTGTAAGTAGTAGTTCTTTGAGTCTTACTGAGCACTTTTGTCTTGTAGAGAACTGCAGTGATTTGAAAAACTGGTCCTCTTGGGTTCAGTTTGATTCCTTTGACCAAAAATCAAACTCAACAGCCGTCTTAATGTCCTAGAGTTGCCACCAGGCTGTGGTGTAACTTTGTTATGATTACACTTTTTACTTGAACCTGTTGTTTTTAATTTGTGTTGGTGTTTTTTCTTTTGCTACTTATGCAAGCCTCTGCCCAACAAACTTGAGGGCATCTTCATGCAACTCTTTCTACTTTATGGAGAGAACACTTCAATTCCCGTTTTTTATATATAAATTGTTGGCCTCAAAGTATAATTTGAAAAATAAAAAAAATCTTCCCCAAGGGTGTTTGCCTCATTCTTTATCATTGACAAAAAGTTTCTTGTTTACTAATTTTTCAAATGTCTTGGGATTGTAATAAAATGGTAAGTTCACATTTGGTAAAATGTTTAGTGCCCCACATATTGATAATTTCCATTTAATGACATGTCTTCAGGCTCATTTGATCTTGTAATAGTCAAACCTTTAAAATTACTTGGTCGTCTTTGGGGCTTTAAGGTCACCAAATGCAACAAAGAGTGAAATAAAAATAAATGAAATGAAATAATTAAAAAGACTCATGTTCCCTTAAGTCAAACGAAAGAATGACAAAACAATCCTGTACAGGTGGCGCAGAACTGCGTAGGGCCGCTTCATTTACAGGTGCAATTCGGTCAGTGTTCTTGTTTCTGTTTAATCTTTCACGTTGCTTATTTTGCATTGTATATCAGTGGTTACCTCAATTATATTAATTGCATTACATATTTGACTGTCACTTCTCTAGTCTTTACATACTGTATATATATATATATATATATATATATATATAGCTTAATGAGGCATGCAGATCCCTAAGTTAAGTACCAATACCAATGTTTAAGAACACTTCATTATACACAAAAGGAGCAAAGTCGCACAAATCGGATTTTTGCTCATTTTTCTTAGCAGAGCCAGTGACTCACCTTTTTAATTTGAGTCGTCAGTCCAGTGGCATACCTAAAATTTGGAAAGCTGCCTATGTTCTCCCATTATTTAAAGGTGGAAATCCATTCATTATTGTGAGTATTTGAATTTAAAATAGAAAAAGACAATGAATTATAAACATTTTTTTTATCCTTAGTAAAATTAATTGTTGACCTTGACTTTGAATCCTTGACCTATGTTCTTGGGCCCCTAAAGAATAGTTCCACTTTGTGTGTGTGTGTAAATATATTATTCTTTTCATTTTTTGTAACTAGAGCGTCTATCGCTTGACCGCAGCTTCTCGACCAATCAGAGTGCACATGAAATGTCACGTGATTACACAACCCGGTTCACGTGTGGCTGACTTCCACTAGTAGGTTCTCAGCTATTTGCACAGGACTGAACGGGGTAAGACAGTTTCTCGCTTAAAATTCACAGAGAACCCAGCTGTAGCGAATATGTGCGCAGCTGCACGCCGGTACGGACCGAGTCTGACGCTCTCCGCGACGCTTTAGAGCGGCTCCGCGCAGGTAAGTTGCTGGTTGGGCTTTTCCTGCGGTTCCTGTCTCCCAGGCTGTCAGTTGAGTTTTGCACTGCCTGTTTTTACAGGCCTTATCAAACGTAGTCTGTAACTACATACTAGGTATTGAGACATTCTTGGGTCTTGAGGAGCATCGATATCGTTGCTAATGTGAAATCGTAGCGAATTTCTGTTTGCACCTGCGTTTTGAATCACTTTGAATTTGCTACTTTTTGCTATAGTGCGGCTGCACTTAGCTGCTAGCTTCGAGTACCTACATAAGTTAATAAAGACAGTTACTATGGTGAGCTAGGTGCAATAAGTCAGAGTGGCTTAACACGGATCAACTTTAAGTTTGTTAGGGACTATTCACCCACAGTGCGCCTTGTGTCAGGGTCTGCCCAGCCATGTAACTCGTGGGTGTAATGATCACAAGCGGTGTTTGCAAGTTCCTTATGACCCAAATGGTCTTCTTACACAGACACAATGTCACAGTGATCACTTGTTAAAAAATAACCAGGGAGAAGCCTCAACTGAAGGGAGAGTTTTTAAAGAACGCTGCTCTTGTCAGAGCTTGTGAATCATTCCATTATTGCAACTCAGTGAATCAGTTAAACATAGCAGGGGTCACAGAATGGACGTTGTTAGTGTTATCTGTAACTGAAACATTACCAGTTTCCACTGTGGAGTATTTCAGTAACCGCAAACAATCAGTAACATGCTCATAGCAGCAACAAATGCTACAAAAATTGTGGTCAAAGTTCTAAAGAGCTAATTCAGCTTAGTTACAGAATAATTAGTAATAGAGTGATTCGTGTCATTATATCAGCTGATCCAGCTGAATGATTGTTGCTATGGTTATTTGAAGTGACTGAGCTTTTTTTCAAGTCTCTGATCTCTCCGCTGCACTGGTTTTAACATTATAATGTAGTGGTTTACACAGTTGCCTAACAAGCAAAAGATTCCTTGTTCGATCCCGGGAAGAGATACCAATTCCTTTGGGATTGCACCAGGAAGGGCAAAGCAAATATTTGGAGCGACCCGCTTAGGCCGCTCCTTGTGAGATGGGAACGGCTGAAAATACCAACAAAGCTAATTAGTGTGATAAAATAGACAAACATCAAGAAACACATTTGGCTGACTGAGCAGCTTGAATATTTGTTATTGTAATTTTGTGGCATTTTCACTTTACAGTCTCAGACCCTGATGCTTTTAATTGTCTCTTTCCATCCTTTCCAGTGTTCAGCCACACCGCTACTGTAATCTTCCCGAGGACTTTGACTTTCTGTGACATCAGCAAGTAACATGTCCATGTTCAGCACGGGCATCCTTGTGCTGACGTCTCCTCTTCACACCCTTCCCTTACGCATCGCTCCAGTGCTCAGCTCAGCCGCTCAGCTCGTCAAGCGCACACTCTACGTCCACCTCCATCCTGGGTTGAATCTGGGAAGTGGGACCCAGCCTCGGCCAGTTTTCATTCCACCAGTAGTTGATCTGTCAAATCTAATTACACGCCTGTACAGTAATGCAGCCGATGTGTGTGGCCACCTGGATGTTTGTGTTTTGCTGACTAATGTTTGCGCTCAGTCGGCCGGATACAGCGGTGCCACGACGCCAAACTGCCCCTTTCCCACGCCACAGGCTCTGTCTCACTCACCGGATGTGGTGCTGACAGACTTTGCTCTGCAGGACCCCGGTCAGTCTCATCAGGTCACACAGTGTCTGCAGAGCTACGCTGGCCGCTGCTATGTCTGTAGACCTGGCATACCTTCTGTGCTGCTTCAGCCAGAGCTCACAAAATTGCAGGAGGAGGAGGATGTTCTGGAAGCTCAACAAGAAAAGGCGGAGCCATTGGAGACTTACAATGATGTGGTGGTAGGCGGGACATTTGATCGACTGCACGGGGCCCACAAGACTCTGCTCAGCATCTCTTGCCTGTTGGCCAATAAAAGGTTCCTCATTGGTGTGTGTGATCAAGCAATGCTTAAAAGTGAGTCCTTCATGAACAAAGGATATCTAGGGGTGTTCTGTGGGTGATATGTTGTTTGTTACACATTAATGTAATATTTCTGAGATTAATTTCTCATGTTTTTAACATGTGATTTCAGAGAAAGTGCTAAAGGAGTTGATCGAGCCGTATTCTGCACGGGTCCAGAGACTGCAGGAGTTCTTACAAGATGTCAAGCCATCCGTGCAAGTGGAGATTGTGCCTCTCGATGACCCCTTTGGAGTGTCTATAGTTGACCCACTGCTGGAGTGCATCGTGGTCAGCGAGGAGACGAGAAAGGGTGGGGAGGCTGTAAACAAGAAGCGTATAGAGAATGTAAGTTAGGAAATGAACAGTAAACACTGCATTGCATTGAAATTGAAATATTCTATATATTGTAAACAAGTGCATGCAGCATTATTTACTAAGCTAGTAGCTTTTTTGTTGTTAGAAATGGATGGAGAGCTTTTCTAACAGCAAGAAACAGCCACAAAGGCCCTTTAAATTATTCAGACATATTTATATCCCCTCACTCACGATACAGGAAGTTTGATGGAAAAATCTTCTTCGGCATCTTCTGCCTAGATAATATTTTTAGGTTGGATGTGTCAGAAAATGCATTTTATAGTACAATATATAACTACAGAAAGTGATATACACCACTGTGTATGCGGTGACTGAAGGGGATGTACTCAGCTGGATAGGTCATAATTTTAAGGGTGGAACCATGCTGAAAAATATACACAGAATAAAGGACTTGGACTTAATAGCATTCACTGCCTATGTTAAGTCACAACATATGAGAATCATTTGTAGAACCGAGGCCTGTACCAGAAAGCGAGCTCCACATTCCCTGGTTATGTTTCCAGGAAAAAAAAAGCAGTTAAGTTGTGTGTAAGAATCTCTGTTCAATACTGATGCTCATCAGGGAAACACAAAGACTTTAGACCCTCCCGCGCTGCTATAGAATCATACAGAATTCCCGTGATTCGTCCAGGAATGGTGATGCTATTTTCTAGAGAACTGATTGGTTAGTAGGCAGTGAGTTCACATCTGCTGATTTTCTAATCTGGAACCTAACCTGCTCTGGAACAGGTTAGGTGTGCAACATAAGCTACCATGGCTTCATAATGCAGGTCTCAGGTGCTGCTGGGCAGTATGTATTTATTTTTAGTGGCTTAATTTGCCGTGTACATTGTTAGCATAATATGTGGTTTACAGGCAAAATGAGACAAAACTATGATTTTGGGATTTTTTTTTGTGTGTGTGTGTGTGCGTGTGTGTGTGCGTGTGTGTGTGCGTGTGTGTGTGCGTGTGTGTGTGTTCACGTTTTCGATCCAGCATAACATTGTGGAAACTGCAGATCTGTGCGGTGAATATGCACCACTTACATGATTCTGATGTAGCCTGATCATTTATTATGGTGCTGTTGTGTGTTTATATTAGATAAATACTTTCTCTATAGTCGCTACACAACAGGCTTATTACACAGCTCTTCTAAATTCACCTGAAAGTAATTCACTTGCTTTCTTTATCTGAAAGAGAGCAGAAAAAAAGCATTCTTGCTGCACCATTCAGTCTTGGGAGAGCAGAGGTACTTCAACAAGGGTCCATATTTTATGTTTTGTTCTCTCTGCTTTCTAAACCAGGGTCTTCCAGCACTTGTCCTTCATGAGATCCAGTTGCTTAAGGATGCCCACCACACAGAGATAGAGGAGGAGAAGATCAGCTCCTCCAGTCTGCGTGCTCGTCTGCTGGGCACCCTGCTTACACCACCCAAAGTAGGCTTGTTAAGAGTGTGTATTTTTAGTGTTTGTGTTTTAAAAAAACAAAAAAAACAAAGGCCAATGGGTGCAGTAACAACAGAATCGCCAAACGCATAACTGAGGAAACTTCAGTATAAGTGAAGGAACAGTTAGCTGCAATTATATTAAAATATTTTCTTATCAGTGTGCTCAGTTTGATTCTTTTTTTCCAAACTAGGGCATTAATGGGGTCATGCTGCCATCAAAGCTGCATCATGTTCATGCAACCTTTGATTCAGTTTTTATTTTTTATTTTATTTGGCAGTGCAGAGAAGTGCATGCCTACAAAAGAGCATCTCATAACCTTTTATTGACTTGGTGAACAAAAGGCATCAGAGCTTAACAAAGCCCATCAGTGTTAAGAGTTCATTCCTATTTCATGAAGTTCCCTTTAAAGAGGTTCAGCCTTCAGTCACGACTAGTAATAATTGTAAGAATGTGCTTTTTTTTTTTAATCACTCACAGAAACAGAAACATTAAACCCGACTGGCTGTTTTCTCACAGCACTCGAGAAGGTGAAGAACAGTGTGACAGAGTCGACCTCTTAAATCTGCCTTTGGATTTTTGCATTTTTAACTATTGTAATGGAAACTGCCTTATAACAGGAAAGCAGTTAGCTAATGCACAAAGTGTGTTTTTTAACTGTTTTTCAGCTATCATGAATGTGTTATATTGAGCGTGATGTGTTCTTTGCTCTGATCACACATTCAGGGGCAGCAAGAAAGGAGCAGTCAAACATACTGTGTTCAGGAAATTGTGTAAGAAAAAGCTCACAATTGAGCATGAATGAGTACATTTAGTTAGCTCAGGTATAATATATATATATTTTTTTTCCCCAGCGCTGAGTATGCTTGCACGGCTTGTTTTAGGAGCTGTCGAAAGATTTTTCTCATTTTATTTGCATGTCCTTAAACCTTTTATCTCCTGCTTCTTCCGCGCTAGGACAACTCCCACCTCCCCCCCCTCCCATACGTGATCGGTCTGACAGGGGGCAGCGGCAGCGGAAAGAGCTCCATCGCTAAGCGGCTGGAGGCTCTTGGTGCAGTTCGGATCGACTGTGACAAACTGGGCCACGAGGTGTACCAGCCTGACACAGCAGCCTATCACACAGTGCTGGAAAAATTTGGGTCAGGTAGGAAGTCTTTAACTTGAGGGCATCTCTTTGAAAGGGTCAGACTGCAGGGTTTGTGATACTTCGCTCACACAGTCGGACAAATGCGATGATGGAAATTCATGTTTTCTCATTCATTTTACTGATTGTCATAATGAGCACACTGAAGTAAGTAAAGGTCATAGTCATGATGTCTCAGATGTCACCGATTTGATTTTGATGAAAGCTGATTTTTTAAATTTATTTTCAGGTTGCTCCAGCGACTGCTGATGAGCCCACTTTCACTTAAATGAGAATCATGCTACACATGGGAGACAGGGAACATGCATGACACATATGCTAAGATGATTTTTTATAAGTATTATATATTTATTTATATATATGGTAAAAAACCAGAAAGTATCCAGTGAGCAGCAGTTTTCTGGGTGAAAATGTCTTGTTGATGCCAGAGGTCAGAGGAGAACAGCCGGACTGCTTTGAACCGATAGCAAGGCAATAGTAAGAGTAAATGATATGATTATGATGTGCACCACACACGAATTTCGGGGCCTAATGTTTAATACCAGAAGCTGCAGGTTTGCCAGCCTGGTAATTTGATAATTCATGTTTTCTTGTAAATGTATGTTGTGTAAAACTGCAACGATGAGTTTCTTTTTGCCGCTTTTAGATGTTCTGAACGATGATAAAACCATCAACAGGCATGCATTAGGAAGGAAAGTCTTCGGAAACCAGGTAATACGGATTCTGCTGACGAGTCCCCATGTTACAGCTTTGCAAATGACGTGTCAGACTTCTTTAAGAAACTTACCAGAGGTGATGTTGCTGTGCAGGAGCAGTTAAAAGCCCTTACAGACATTGTGTGGCCTGAGATTGCACTTCTAGTAAAAAAGAGGATCAACCAAGCCAGAGATGAAGGTAGAGTATGGAATTACACTTATTAACCAGGCTAGCAGTAATAAAGTCTATGGATTTACTGTTTCTCTTTGTTAATGCCACTGCTAAGCCTATATTCACTGTTAGCAGTAGATATGATGTATTATATAGTATGTTTAGTAAATCTTGGGAAGGAGTGTTCAAGTTACATCTGCAGTTGCAAGAATTTGTGGAAAGATTATAGGGTTTTAAATACTTGGAACAAATGAACTTGAATACTGTTTGTGAAACTCGGTAAATGGTTGACATTTAAAGCGCAACAGCCTGCTCCTCTCTGCTATGTTACACGCTCTACAGTTGATGCGATTCTTTGCTCTTTGCAGATAAGCAGGTTTGTGTGGTGGATGCAGCAGTTCTTCTGGAGGCCGGCTGGCAAAACCTGGTCCACGAGGTCTGGGTCACCATCATCCCCGAGGAGGAGGTACTGAGATTGTCCTGTGGCTATCGAGGGGTTTTGTTTTCTTTCCTGTTTGTCTTCTTTTTCTTTTTGCTTCTGTAATGTTTTCTGCAAAAATATAAGCCAAATTTACTTTTTTTTTCATATTGTCAATATATCCACTGGGGGGCGCCAGATTTGTACAATTTGAAAACTCTGCTCCCTCCTCTTGATTCCCATCCTTTTTTTCAGGCGGTGTCGAGGATAACAGAGCGGGATGGGGTGACCACAGAAGATGCCCTTCGCAGGCTGCAGAGCCAGTGGTCCAACAGCAAACAAATAGAGCGCGCCAATGTAGTGCTCAGCACACTCTGGGAACCAGAGGTCACTCAGAAGCAGGTTAAACACACCTTATCCCATCAGCATAGAGTCCACATGAGTGCATTACATGAAAAACATATTTTGTACAAATTTTAATCCTCCTCTTATTCGATAGGTACTGAAAGCTTGGAATGTTCTTCAGAAGAGAATTCAGCAGAAGCAGGAAGGAGAGTAGGAGCATGTTTGTGTCTCTGCGTTGTATCAGCTGTGACTTTTGCAAACATGTGCCAAGTCAGGGACACGTGTGGACAAATGGTCCATGTAAGGAAATGCTGCCTTAGAAAGGAGTGACGGTGGTCATTGGGGAAAGCCCAAGAAGCTGCTTCACGTCTCTAAGACTCAGTGCCTAATTGACTATCCGCAGGTTTTTAAATTCTAGTTTTAATTTAGTGACGCTTACTTTGAAGATGCGAAGACTCCACAAATATTACTAACAGATGGCTTCTGGAAATTCCGGTCAAGAATTCCTGTTTGGGATTATTACAGTAACACTTATTGTGTTTAGTGTTATCTTATGTTACGTGTTGGCCTCTTCTTACTGAATGGCATGTTTTTAAAAGAATACTGTTAACTGAGAGGGGAAATGAGCTCATGAAAAATACTGTGTAATTGTTTTCATCTTTAAATGTTCTGGATATTGGAAAGTATTTTAGGAAATTTGCATCATAATCCGATGAGCAATTCATTGTATTTAATGAAATAAATGCATTGAGCTGTAAACATTTCATTCATAAACTCAAAGGATCGGTCTGTTGACTAATAAAGGAAAACGCCTGAAATGCATGCTAACATAAATTAAGATTAGACATTTGGACTCCGTGTGAGGTATCTGAACATTTTTCACTGCCTCTAAGACACTTATGTTGTCTTAGAGGCAGCTGCCACATGCCAGTTTCATTTGAATAGCTAAAAAAAACTTGTTTCAAAAATAGTTGCAATTTTTACATTTTAGTGATAGACCAGTAAATAAGTGCTTATATAATAAAAATGAAATACTATGCTGTTCTAGCCATACTACTAAGGCTTGTTCTGTGATGTCAAAATATACTATATTGCCAAAAGTTTTTGCATGTCTGTCTTCACACGTATATGAACTTGAGTGACATCCCATTCTTAATCCATAGGGTTTAATATGATGTCCAACTTTACACTTGGTACAGTGCTGTCAGACTGTTCCCCTGGCAACTGCTAAACCCACACTTGTCCATCAGATTTTCAGACAGAAATGTGATTCATAACTCCAGAGAACACGTCTCTAGAGCCCAATGGCGGCACGCTTTACACCACTGCATCCAAAACTTTACATTGCACTGATGCAAAGCTCAGATGCAGCTGCTCGGTCATGGAAACCCACTCCATGAAGCTCTCATTTCCTGAGCTAGGTGCCTAAGTGCTTGGTTTTATACAACTGTTGCCATGGGAGTGAATGGAATACCTGACTTCAATGTGGATGGCCGAGTGAATATCTTGGACAACATGGTGAGCGTGTGATTCACTCTGGATTCAAATGTCTTTACCTAATTTTGCACAAAACATTAAAGGAAATGTTTTCAACCCGTAACAAACGGTTGTGTTTATCTGCTAGAATATTTAGGTGGGCAGTTTGGTTAAAAGTAGCAACAGGAAAGTAGAGATTTTGTGTTCATCTTGTCGCCTGTTGGAGATTTTTAATGTTGTGATTGATCGATCGGTGCGTACTTCTTTTGGATGTGAAATATTCACATTCACATTTTAGAACATTTACTTCAGAAACTGCATTTTTTCAGCTTTAGTGTTTAATACATTTAAACAATATTTAGACGTGCAAAATGTACATTTTTAAGGTCGTGTCAGTAAAAAACCTTGTGCATCAGAAGTGGAACATTTTAATACAGATTTTCTGACTGCAATATTAATTACTTTCATAGCACTATAGTACTAACATCCGGTGGACGAGGTAACGCGCTCGTTTTTGCCGTGAAAGTACGTGAATTCAGATGGGAGTGAATGTCCGTGCATATACTGACAAGTGAAAAATTCAGCTCAGTCCTTTTTGCAATAAACAAAAGTTGTTACAGTTGCACTTTCAGTTTGGCAGAGCACACTGCTTCCCCCAGCTGGTTTCTGGCCTTGCACACATACACCCCAGAGTCAGAAAGCTTCAAATCAGCCAGAACCAGAGAACAGAGCCCATCCTCATGATGCTCTACGGTCACTCTGCAAGACTCGGGCATCGCTTTTTCATTGTGAAGCCACTTCACCTCTGGCTGTGGGTACCCTAGGATTCAGAAAAGATAGATAATACACAACAAGGCACAAAATCCTCAACTACAGAGAGCAAATTCATTCAGTGTTTGTGCTAAAGATTTGTGATGCTTTTGATGACTGAGTGAATGAATTTTCAAATAATAATGAAGAAATTTATATATTTAAAATTTATAAATATAGATCGTAGCACTTTGGTCTTTGTGGAATGTGCTAATCTTCACTCTACCATTGACGACGCATGTCAGCCGAGCAGTTGCTCCTTTAGGGAGGGTAGCGTCCTTCAGTGCCTGCTGGAAGTGAGGCTCAATCTGGAGCTGCTTATCCAGCGACCGGATGGCCGCCTCTGCCTCTTGGCTCCAGCTTGGCTCTACATGAGAGTGTGGATGATGATGACGGTGATGAATAAAATGGAAACAAGGCCAAACTGTTCATAAAAGGCTAAACTTGAAGTGACAGACTGAAGCGGCGAGTCATCTGCCATGCGTGTAGATCTAGGACATACAATGCCATTGTGTCTGTGTGTTTCTTTATCTGTGTTACCCTCTGAAGAGTTGCCAGCAGAGTCTGGGCTGCTGGAGAGGTTAGCCATCCGCTTTAGGGCCAAAACAGCCTTGCCAGTTTTCTAGAAGTTTAAAGGGAAAATTGCACCGGTTTGCAAACTTTACAAAAACATGTATCGAGATTATTAAGGTCTGATGTGAGAACTTTAGAATAATCCTCTTTTAGCTGTGTTACCTTCCACTTGCGCTTGGCCAGAAAGTGCCTCATCTTCTCCTTATTGAGGGATTTGGTGGGCCTGCGGTTTAAAGGGGTGAAAGAAGCCATCCAGCTATGCGCAAGGGCCTCAGTACATGACAACCTGCCTCTAAAGTGGATGGAGATGAAGCAAAGCTGTCACTCCCTTTATTATTGAATTATTATTATCATATTCACAGTTGGTCAAATGCTTTAGTAGAATTTATCTGATAGGTAATCAGATTGAAACTTTGTAATTTTATCAACAAATGAAGTAAAAAAAAATCGAATCCCAGTAACCATCATGTTTGCCATGGGACATAATTTAAAAGAATAAAATAAACGAGGGGTATTCCAACCTCAGGTTCTTTTTCAGCAGGGAGCTGATGAAGTCTTTAGCTTGATCAGAGATGTCCTCAAAACTCTCTGGGTCAAACTCAAAGCTGGCAGCAGTGACAAGAGCCAAAGTCTCAGCATCACTGTTTCCCTGGAAGGGTGATTCTCCACTGAGCCTAGATCAGAAAGCATTATGAACACAATTAAGCTTCCAGAGAAATTACATGTACTTATTTGAAGTGTCTATCTCAAAATAATGTATTTTTGGGCCTCCTTTTGCCTTCAGAACTTCCTTAATTATTAGTAGCACAGATTCAACAAGGTGCTGGAAACAATCCTCAGAGATTTTGGTTCATAGTGATGTAACGACATCACACAGTTACTGCAGATATTTACATCCATGATGAAAATCTCCTGTTCTGCCACATCTAAAAGGTGCTCCGTTGGA
Source organism: Apistogramma diplotaenia (assembly GCA_015052665.1). Classification (NCBI taxonomy): domain Eukaryota; kingdom Metazoa; phylum Chordata; class Actinopteri; order Cichliformes; family Cichlidae; genus Apistogramma; species Apistogramma diplotaenia. The sequence continues at coordinate 37,086 of VOQJ01005033.1, forward strand.
TTGATATCTGGTGACAGCAATATGGGGCCCAAAGTGTGGCAAGAAAATATCCTGCACACCAGATGCAGCAGCCTGAACACTTGATACAAGGCGGGATGAATCTCTGCTTTCATGTTGTTCTGATACTGCCATGCAGACGAGGCAGCAGAAAGAGACTGAGACCAGGCAACTTCTATTGTCCAGTTTTGGAGATACCGTGTGAATTGTAGCCCATTGCAGTTTTCTGTTCTTAGCTGCCAGGAGCGGCACCGGTTGTGGTCTTCTGCTGCTGTAGCTTGCTGTGGCTTAATCTGGCACTCATATGATGCACATCAGTACTTACTGTACGTTAAACAGTGTGCATCACCCCGTTTAAATAAAATATACAGGCACAAATGTGAAATGAGTGTTTTCTGTTAGTCTGTTACCGAGTCTGTGATTGTGATTTAAGCTGTAGCCACCGTCGCTGCAGATTTACTTACAAGATGAAGCTGATAACTCCGATGCTCCACATATCAGTTTCCAGGCCCACAGGCTCATAATTGATAACTTCAGGGGCCACAAACTCTGGCGTGCCATGCATCACCATCAGAGGTTTACCCTCCTCTGCAGAAGAGAACAACATTTTTGTTGTATTTGTTTCTATTAACTTATTTACGTAAGGCTCTAATCATCTCTAAACAGACCACCCTTCACTCTGGAGGTTCTGAATCTGAAAAAAAAAAATACTTAAATTTCCTGCATGACTTTGCTTCATATGGTTTGCTGCCTTTACCGAGTTGTAGTAGTAGTTTGGCAGGTATCTATTTAAAGAGCTGCAGGGATGCGACATGCATTGAGGCCCCCAGGAATTTAGACACTCCCTGATGTTATCTTCATGCTCTAACATTAGTTGCTCTGCGTCAGTCTTGCTGTGTTTTCTAGATCAAACATAGTAAATTCAAGCGGTTGTGAGCATAACAAGATATATTTATCAGTAGAAAACATTGCCAGTTTAAAAATTTCAGAGTTTATCTTTAGAAATCTTTAGTAAACAAAAGCCTTAAAAGACAGCATTATTTCCTTCTACTAGAAGCATCTGGTCCGGACTGCTTTTATTTTGTAATATGTGCAGGATTGTACTGATGAAATAAGCAAGGCCTTCCCCTTTCCTGTGCACTGATTCTGACACACCAAGCAGGGAACATCAAAATCAAGTACTCACCCAGTTCTCTAGCCAAACCAAAGTCAATGATTTTGATCCGGGTACCAGTTGTATCCACACAGACGATGTTCTCCGGCTTGAGGTCCAGATGAATGATTTTCTGCTTGTGAACATACTGTATGCCCTCCAGGATCTGCTGCACGTAGCGGGCGCTGGTGGGCTCCGTGTGCTCAAAGTTTTCATCCACGATGCGTTCGAAGAGCTCTCCGCCTGCGATGCTAGGCAGACAAATAGCCATTCAGGGCCATGCTTCGAGCACAAACGCTATGTGGCCATCAAATTTTGACCATTTGCATCTAACACATCCCACATGTAAACACCTATTACCACCCCAACATCTCCTACAGCACAAAAGTTTGCTTTTACTGAGCTAAAAATCACTTACTACTCCATGACCATCACCATCTCTGAACGAGTATCGTATGCAGCCAGACACTGGACGAGCTTTGGATGGTGAAGCCTGTTCATTAGTTCGATCTCTTTGCGAGCCGCTGTCCTGTCTTTGGAGGTCCGAGCTCTGTAGAACTTCCCTGCACACTCCTGGCCCGTCTCTTTGTGGGTTATCCGGTACACCTCTCCAAATTTTCCTCTGGAAATTTTGAAAAAGAAAAACATTAAGGAGGAGCGTAATTCCTCGGGACTGAGAGTTTTAGAAATGGTTGCACATAGTATTTATGCTTACGATCCCAGCTTCTCGTGCAAATTGTAGTGGTCCCTGATTTTATTTTTGGTGTCAGGGGTCACTGTGACATACGACTCAGGCTTGTCTTTCTTTTCCTCTTTAGACACAAATAAACAGAGATGGCAAATAAGCAGTTTTCTCCCAAACAGGTTACACCAATTTAAAACATTCTGCTATAAATTATGCAAATATTTCACTCACTGGGTGTTGCCATCGTGACACAACCAGATTCGTGGCTCGGTTCACTGACTCCTGCCGAGTTGTGAGCTCTGACGCGGAAGCGGTACCGCCCCAGAGGCTCCAGACCCGAGCAGACGTGGTAGGATGTGTTCTTACAGCGGCTCAGTTCAGTCCAGCTCCCAGGCTTGTCCGAGCCCTCCTGACAGACCTCCACGATGTAACCCAAAATTGTTGTGCCCCCGTCGTAGCTGGGGCCAGACCAGGACAGAACCAGGGACTGGCTGGATAGCTGGGACACAACAGGTTGGGATGCTGGTGGATTGGGCCGGTCTGAGGAGAAATCAAAGACGCAGTATCATCTATAAAGTAAAGTTTCCAAAATCCAAATCGCTCTCATCTCTCTTTTGCCTTCTTTCTGTCGTCATGCCAAGAATTGATCTCACCTATGATGCTGAGGCAGATGGTGTGCTGACCAGAGCCTGCTCTGTTTCGTACAATGACTGTGTAGGAGCCTGCGTCCTCTGGAGCGGCCCGAAAGATCTCTACACTGGTGTGCGCTGTTGCTGTCCTTACTGACATCCGCTGCCCTCCCATTACCACCTGGAGACATAAATGGGCAAAAGTGCGAGCTAAAATAAGGGAAACATTATGGATAAACTAAAAAAAAAAGTATTGATCCAGCATTCTGACCTTGTCCCTGTTGTAAATCCAGCAGCAGGCCACAGGGACAGAGCTGGACCTGAACTTGCAGTGTAGCTGGGCCTGCTCACCCACTCGAACCTCCAACTGCTCTGGTGGGCCTAGAAACTCCACAGGAGGCCCTGAGGAAAAGCTGATTAGTTTCCCAGAAAAGAAATAAGAAAACCTGAGCTAAGAGCTGATCCTGACACAGTGTGGTGCTTTACATTTGCTGGCTGGTACTTTTATTTGACGACTGACATCTCTGATGTCTGTGGAGACTGAGGAAAGATGTTTGACTTACATGCATGCTATCATGGGGGAATTTTAAAAATGAACCAACCAATGGCAGCAGAGCAGTCATGTTTGGTTGTAGTGGCAAACAAGTCAGCCATTTCATTATATTTTTTTAAATAGGTGCCAGATATTATTTTAAGTAAGTAAGTAAGTGTGATTGCAACAGGTGTTACTGAAAGTCGGCTTTAAAAGTGAAATTTAAAAACCACATTTTTGCTTCTTTTGTCCTCATGCATGTTTCTCCTTCCCCGCCCTCTATTATGATGAAATAAATTTAACTTATTTTTTTATAGGATTAATAGTATTCAAAGCAGGAATAAAAGCATAACAATCAAGATGTTTAATGTGTGTGTAACAATAAAGAGATTTATTAATCATTGAGCCTACCATTATCCCTTTCTTCTCTGCACTGCCTTTCCTCTTTCGAAACCGGGAACAATTCAGTGTTTTGATGTGGCACAGCCTTGAATGTGACCTCACTGCGTAGCTCACGGTCGCTGGTTCTGGGAATTTCCTTTATTGCTGATTCATTGTTAACAGAGCAAATCAGGTTCAGTGTAAACAGATCATTTCAATGCAGCTGCGCTGGTAATTATTGGCAATGCTGCACTTGATGTTACCTGTGACATGTAGCAGAGCACTGCTCGACTGCTTTCCTGCAGGATTCTCAGCTATGCAGGTGTACCTCCCGGCGTTTGCAGGTGAACATTGACTCAGGGTCAGAATGGCAGCACCGTTTAGGAAGGAAATGTTACTTGAACGTAGCCTCTCACCTAAACATGAACAAGCATGGTTTTATTATTGCTATTCTGAAATGTTTGCATTAATTATGGATGTCATTGCTTGATTGATTGATTGATTAACAGGCCTTGACATATCAGCCATCAGCTATGTGCTCCACTCCTGTGGAACCAGCTCCCAGTGTGAACTAAGGAGACAGATACCCTCTCCACTTTGAAGAGTCAGATTTTTCTTTTTTGAAAAAGCTTATCATGAAGGCTGGATCAGGTGACCCTAAACCATCCCTTAGTTATGCTGCCATAGGTCCAGGCTGCTCGGGGACTTCCTGTAATACTGTGAGTGTTTCTGCTCCACTTCACATGTTTATATACCACTGCAGCATGTTACTGCATTTGGTCTTCTCTCACCCGTAGTCTGTGTTTTGTCCTGTCTCCCTGTGCACTCCTTTTTTTTTTCTCTTTATTTCCCACACACCTCAATCTGTCGCTGCAGATCCCTAAACCTGGTTCTTCCTGTTAAAACTGAAATCCTTCCCGCAGTCACCATGTCCTTGCTAATTTGGGTTAATTTGATTGTTGGGGTTTACTCCAGAATACTGTTGTGGAACTTCAATCTCGCCGTCCCTCTCTGTCTTGGGGGATATTTAAAATATTGTTTTTAGGTTTTGTTGAGCCAGTCTGTAGGCCTTCTCTCTGGTCTTAAAGTACTTTCAGTTTTTATGTCCACGTTGTTTAGCAGATACTTTGTTGTTTTTGTCTTTGGCAAGTCCTTTTTGTTTGTTTGATGCCTGTGTTGGTCAGCATAGCAGCTTATGCAGATATTCCTAGGATATTTAAGAGTAGAATGGGAGTTCCCATGATGCACTGAGTGTTTCTTTTCATTCACCTATTTTTACTCTGTTTATACCCCATTGTGCATTTTTTCATTGCTTATTAATCTCTGTCTCGCTTCCACAGCATGTCTTCTTTCCTGTCTCTCTCTCCTCAGACCCAACCAGGTTCTGGTTCTGATGGAGGTTTCTTCCTGTTTAAAGGGAGTTTTTCCTTCCCACTGTCACCAAGTGCTTGCTCATAGGGGGTCATTTTGAATGTTGTGTTTTTTCTGGAATTACTGTAAGGTCTTTACCTTACAATAAAAAGCGCCTTGAGGCGACTGTTGTGATTTGGTGCTGTATGAATAAAATTGAATTGAACTGAATTTCAGTGCTGTTCTGAGGAACACGTTGGTCACTGTGTGAAAAGTCTTGTCAAAATTGATGGAATTGTCAATGTAAAAGGCAGATTTGGATCCACCATGCAATACTATCTCAAAACATGTCAAACATGCCCGTACACGCCCACAGTAGATAGCTGTGGGTGAACTGTGGGGCTGTGTGGGCGCTATTTGGGTGTGCCCATCGAGGACTGACAGCAGTTTGGGAGGTGACATAAGTTCCTTGGGGGTTATATCAGGACGTGTATTTGGTGTAAACATTTGCCAAATCAACTATGTGGTAAGTCCCTGTGATTAAAAGAGCAGCTAAAAATATCTTCTATCTTCTTTCTGTTTTTTTAAACAACATTCTGGTTGTCAAATAGTGGTAGCGATGCATCATGGGATATATGTGCCTAAATAAGGTGGGCCACACCTAGAGCATGGGTATCTGCTAGTATACTGCCCATTGTGGACTATATGGGTTTGCCCACAGTGCCTGCATATGGGTCCCAAGGGGGTAAAAGGACACCTGCATAGAAAAACACACAATGAAACCCTATCGGTTACCTACCTTTGCACAGCACAGGTAAATAAATCTAAATATATAAACGTATTCTGCCAGTAAATAACAGTCAATCAACTCAACAGGCTGAATATAGAGTATATTTTATGTATTTCCCATGAATGTTTTATTAAAACACAATCAGTTCCTGTATTCTGTAATTGCAGTTAATAACTATAATTTTGCATGCTAAAGGTTACTGTAAAAACTACAGTGACCTGGACTGGAATACAGTGTAGCATCGTCTACCTGCTTATAATGAGATTTTCAAGGTGTGGTAATCAGTCACTTACCATTGTATTGCCAGGAAATGCTCAGAGGCTGACTCCCTGTGATAACCCCTTGAAAAGCAGCATCACTTCCTTCACAGACGGCACAGTCCCTGAGTGGCTCTTCAAAGCGAGGTGCTTCCACATTCTGAACTTGTGCCTGTCTGGCATCTTTACAAAGGAAAAGGACAATGCGTTTTATTATCACTCACTCAATCAGAGCTGGGCGTCTTATCAAACCCTGAATCACTGGCTAATGTTACTTGTGTGTGTGTGTGTATCTGTGGATGAGCGATGGCAAAAAATGTATATCCAGATCGCTATCTTCAACTGTGTGGCCTTGAGACAGAGTTCATGAGCAGAGGTACAAAATTCTATGGTGTTTACAAAAATGTGTTTGAATTGGAGTTGGAATGGAGGTGGGAAATGGGTGATTGCCAGTGGATGGAGGACTGCCATCAGACTGTGTGTGTGTGTGAGTGTATATTTGGGGATGAGGGATAGGGGCTATCTATACAGTTTACAAAGTACAGCTTTCTAAAGACAACACTGACCACTGCACAAACATTTCTCTGCCTGTCGCTGTGCTCACACATAAAGTTAACACAAGCACAAGGGGGTGCAACAAGTTAAAATGCACTGATGAACATAAAAAAAGCCTAAAAGTTAACTTTTGAGCTACTTTTCAGGGCTTTACCTGTTGCAGATAAGATTCCCAGTTTGTTGTTTCCCATTAATTTTCTCTTAGTGGCATCCAGTCCATTCTCCTTCTGATGCTTGGCTTGAGGCTTGAGGACAAATCGGAAGGTGGACACATACGTCTTTGGCGTCTTGCCATCTTTGTCCATTTTTGATTTCAGTTGATAGCAAATCTGCAGCTGTGGTTCAGACACTCATCCACCTGGCCTCCTCTTCTCCTCTTGCTTGTGGTCAGGTTTGCTCCGTCTATAAGCCTTGTGTGAATCTGATGTGTCACATGCTCACCCCGTCTGCATTCTCACGTCCTTTCAGATGTAAACAGGAGGAGCCTTTGCTTTCCAAACGGCCTCTGAAATCACTACCCCGCTCTCCGCCCCGCAGTTCACAAGAAACAGTCAGATTTATCAGACGGATAATTAGAAACACACATCTCCAGCCCCCACTGACCCCTCTGCTCTGAGAACAGAAGGAAAGACAAAAACACATGTGACAGAAAACAAAAGAGACATTAAGAGAGGATAGGAAATGTGTGGGAGGGAGAAAACATTCAAGCTGAAGAGAAACAGCAAGCAATTAGGTGAGCAAGGATTAAAACACACACACACACACACACACACTGAAGAGGAATAAAAAAGCACTTACCTGCGCGAAGATGGTATTTCTTTTCAAAACACGAGTATATTTCACGCAGTCAACTTCCTTTTTCCATTTTGTTCCCTGTAAACCTACACTGCCGCACCGCCACAGTCGCCGCAGGAATCAGGACGAGCCAGTAGGACAACTTTCTGTGCGCCTTGAACTCAGGTGAGCGTCAGCCGACACTGAGGCGAATCTGTAACTGTGGGTTTGTGGGGTTGAGATTCTTTGAAAGAACGTGCACCAGAGTGACCATGTGACTACAGTGAGCACCACTAGTAAACAAGACACCTTTAATTCGATTGATGTGGGGAAAACTACTGGTTGGGTGTGTCTCTAAGGCGTGCTTCCATTTATCTTTTAGTTGAATGGTTGTTAGCTGCAGACTGTTTTTCTCTAGTTTCTATCAAGATCATGATAAGCTCGTTTAAATGCTTTTAGGCTTTTTTTTTCCTGCTAATAGTCCAAAACTATATCTTATTCTGCTAACCTTTATTTATTTATTATTTCAGCTTCTGTAAACAAGTAATAAATATTACTTTAAGTAATAGATATGAGTGAAATGTCTCTAAAAAGTAATATATTTTCTGTGCAAAAACCTTAGGAACTTCTGTTAGCTGTCGAGATGCCTCAAATACTGTGATGCATGCCTGTGCAGGCACAGTACTGTGCAAAAGTATTAATTATGCCTTCTGGCTACACAGGAGGACATGAGTCCTGTGTACTCACATCAAACCTTTGTTATTTATACCACCTGGCATGAATCTGACGAATAAACCGGCTGATTCTGGCCCATTTGTGGATGAATAGTTATTAATGCAATCACCAAATTCTTCTTGTGCCCTGCACTCAGTGCTCGAAAAACAAGTTGCATAACAACCTATCAAAATGAAAACAAATGAGCTGCTGTAATGTGTTTTTCCCCCCCCAAGGCAAGAATGTAAGGAAACACTTTCATGGTCTGGTATGTCTAAGTGGTCCCACATTGCTGACACACACAATTTACTTTAGACTACAAATATATCGCGACTGGTCAAAGCATGAAGATTGATGGAGCAGACCCATAAAGGATCACCACTGATGTAGTGAAAGCCGGGCCTTTATTGCAGCCACTTGTTCCGTCTTGTTCTTGAATGTAACCGGTAATTTGCACCTTGTTGCAAACCCTCTAAATTTACATCCATGTAGGCATTTTGTGCTGTGACGGTTATACACCTTCCTCCTCGATAGCTTAACTGACTCGGTTAGATGTCGTAAAGTTTTTCTTAACTATGGAAATCATTCAGTGATCGTGTACTTCAGTTGTCTTCTGCTGTCCTTCTGTCCTTCTGGTTTTGAGAATGTACCAGATTGTTGATTTGGCCATTTGTAAAAGTTCTGCAAAACTACAAAAACTGTGTCTTTGTCTGACAAATTATGCATATTCGTATTAATATCCTTTACTGCACAGCCTCAGAATCGCAGCTCTTTCCTCAATAATGGCTGTTATCATGCGGAAGTCACATGAGCTTTTGACCAACGGCACTGGAATTCAAAACAGGAAAAGCAAAGAGAGGCAAGGACAATGTTCGCTCTCCTTCACTGACTACACCATCTATGGTCATGAGTTCTTTAAAGACATCCAGACTATGTGGTAATTATATTGCATCCTGTTCCCACAAACTCCTTCAGAGACACGCAGACTCCATCTCTCCATCACTCTGTGACATCAGAGCAATGAGCGTCCAAATATTAGTGAATGTCTGTTTAGTGTTGTTACAGTTAAAAAGGGGGGAAAGGGAGCCCTCCTGTGGCTATACGTCTTGCACTGGGGAGATGATAAAATCTGTCACTGTTGGCTTTCCTGAAGAAAAAAAAAGAATCCACTGGATCACAAGATTCATCAACAAGAATGTTTAGGTTTATCTAAGTCCTGCCTTTACATGTTGCAACTCACAAAATTGACTGCATTGTTAAACTAACAGGTTTGCAGCAGACTTCACTCCGTTCATCTCTAATATTCTTCTCTGCCCTGCAGGCAAATAAGAAGAACCAGATAAGGCTCTGTGCACAGAGAGTCAGTGATGAGAAGAAGACAGACAAACCAACAGACATGTGTGAACACAAATGACTTGTGATGTAACAGATAAACCTGTCACCTGACAGACAATCAACCCTCTGTTTGCCCTCTAATGATTATTGCTTCTTACTTTAAAAAAAACCTTTAGTGATCATTGTTTCCCCGCACATGTTCAAAGAGCCTGCTATTCAGTGGTTAATGAACGCAGAAGAGAAACCACAGAAAGATACGATGCAGTATTGTCCTTCACAGGCTGCTGCTCTCTGACTTGGGCTGCAAGAGAACAAAAGAGGGAAAAGAGTAAAGACCAAAGAAGAGGAAGGGAGAAGGAAGAAGAATGCAAAAAGATGTGAGAAGCAAAGGACACTCTGGCAGCATTTGACAAGCATCCCTGCCTCTGACTTCGAGGTCACTGTGATGGAAATTATTGCACTGCAGCCAGAGGCCTCAGTCCTTTTCGAGCCTGTGGAGTCGGGCCAGGATGCTCGAGATCCATATGTCCGCGGAGGAGCTGTGAGAAGGAGCCTGGTCCTCAAACAGAAGGAGCCCCGAAGCAAGTTCACACAATCACAGTGCTGCAGTCGCCCAGAGTTGGGACAGAAAATGAACGTAATTTCTTTGTCTTTGTTCAAGACAAAGATGCATATTTTATTGATGTTTCTGGACATTTTTAAATGTTAAATCAAACATTTATGATCTTGTAACAGCTTCATTTTATGGTGCAAACAAATACTTAAATTGTATATTTTTACTTAGGTTATTGTCTCTGGAAGTTTTTTCACATACCTTATATTTACTGCAGTCAGAAAAATGCATTTGTTTGAATAATATTCACACTTTAGTTCGACATTGCTGGGGATATGGATGGATTACTGATTAGTGGCCTCGGGGAGGCCCAGGTTTGCCTGAACTGTGAACTGCAAAATATACCTGATACACTGTTTGCAATCTTTGACGTGCAAGGCTGCTGCTATGCAAAAGGCAGGCTCGATGCATTCCAGAGATACCTACATTAATTTTAAAGTTATCGGGCCGCCGGTTCATTTTCATAGATTCATGTGAGTCACTCGTCACTGTATTACACCTGTGTACTCACCCTGACTCGAGTCGTACTTGGACTGAGGGGATTCTGCAACCTTCTGGATTCACTTATTTATTATTCGCTGCAGTTTGCACACATCACCTCACAATGTCCATGTTTTTCGGCATCAAGTGCTGCTTTTTTTTCTTCAATATGCTCTTCTTGGTGAGTAACTAGACGAATTCTGTTTTTGAATGCAAAGTGTTGGAAGAGGTGATGATTGAGAACACTGTTTCTGTAACAGTCCATCTGCCTGACACACTGACTGCACGCAAGAAAATCCAAGGGATGGTTGCACATGTGGAAATTGCCCGTTGCATCACGAGAATCGGTTTCAAGCATTCCAAATTTCCAAGCCGCATCCATATTAAACCGTCTTGTGGGGTGCAGACGTTGAGCTGTGCAAAGGGAACAGTGACAAATTTAGAAGGCAGTCAGTGTCGTTGCCAGATAAACCTGTGTGGTGTCCTGTGCGCGCTCCAGAAATGTACTGTAATGTCCTAAATACTAACTGGTGCATTTCATAACCCAGGCTCCTTCTTGAATATATTCTTTCAGAGAGAGATTTATCCATTTAAAAAATGATTTCAATAAAGACAGAATTTTTCCGACTTTATTTTGTTCGACTGAATTGTATCGTTTATATGGATATCTTTCTGCGCCAGCATTACACACATTCAAATTGTGAATGCAAATAATGCTGAAGTAGACGACCGAACCAATTTCTTAATCCAGTCACACGCTGGTAGACAGTGTGAATTATTTTAATTCAGCCACATTGGAGGGTTTTCAAGCACAAACTGCTTGTTTAAGGTCATACCAAAGCACCACAGTCGGATCTAAGTCTGGACATTAACTAGGCCACTCCAAGACCTCCAGTGTTGCTTTTGGGTTGTTGTTGTTTTTTTTCAGCCATTCAGAGGTGAACTTGATGGTGTGTTTTGGGAAAAACTAAGTGTGCTTGAGCTTCAGGGCAGCAACTTATAACTGAACGTTCTCCTTCAGGATTTTCTGGCAGAGAGCAAAATTCATGGATTAATTATGGCAAATTAATCTGCTCAGGTCCTGAAGCAGCAAAGCAGCCCATCGCACTACCACCACCATCTTCTATGGAACCAGCTCCCAGTTTGGATTCAGGAGAAAGACACTCTCTCTGTTTTAAAGATTAGGCTTAAAGATCAGATTAGATTCGATTAAATTTAATGTCCTTGTATATGTTACAAGTACACTGCAACAAAATGCAGATTATATCTAACCAGAAGTGCTTGAGCAGTGTTTAAAAAAAGGAGACTGAAACAACTTCCTGTAGATGTCACTGATGGTGGGAAGTGAGGTTCCCACGATGCCCTCAGCAGTTTTCACCACTTTCTGCAACGCTTTCCGGTCTGAGACAGAGCAGTTCCCATACCAGACTGTAACACAGCTGGTTAGGATGCTCTCGATGGTGCAGCAGTAGAAGTTCACTGGGATGTCTGAAGAGAAGTGGTCCTCGGGAGAAACAGGCGCTGATGAGCCTTCTTGGCCAGGTTGGAGCAGTCTGTGGACCAGGTGAGATCCTGTGGGATATGGATCCCCAGGAATATGAAGCTGGACAAATGCTCCACTGCCATGCCATAGATGTGGATGGGTGGGTGAGTGTCTACATTGCTGCTAAAGTCCGCGATGAGTGCTTTGGTTTTTTGAGTGTTAAGGAGCAGATTGTTGATGAAACGATCCACCTCCTCCCCGTAGAACGACTCATTGTTGTTTCTGATGAGGCCGATCACCATGGCGTCATCTGCAAACTTAATGATGCTGTTGGAAACACGTACATGTCTGCAGTCATGGGTGAAGAGGGTGTAGAGGAACCGACTCATTACGTAGCCTTGCGGCACACCAGTGTTTAGCTTAAGAGTGGATGAGCAGTGTTGGGTTATCCAAACATGTTGGGGCCTGATGGTCAGAAAGTCCAGTAGCCGGTTGCAGATGGATGCGATGATGCCCAGATTTTTTGAGGGGATGACAGGATGACAGGATGACAGGATGACAGGGGTGAAGCTTTCCTTTATTATACAGCTCATAGTTAGGGATCCCTTGGTAGCAGCTTTGTAACCCTTCCCAGACTGACAGATATTAATGACTGGGTTTCTCATCTGTTCTTGAGTTTCTTTAAATTGTGGCATGAGTGTTGTGCTTTTTTAATGATCTTTTAGTCCACTTCACTTTGTCAGACAGGTTCTACTTAAGGGATTTTCTTTTTCTTCTTTTTCAGATGTCTGGGGTTGCCGTCATCACTATAGGTGTGCTACAGTACTCGACTTATTCAGAGATCGACACTTTTGCAGGGACCGGCCTGTCTCAAATTGCTATAGTCATCATTGCAGTGGGTGTCACCATAGCCTTCATATCCCTCTTGGGCCACGCTGGCGCATTCTTTAATAATTTTCAAATGGTGGCTTGTGTAAGTACTGTCATTAATGTTTGTAGTTGATTACACAGCATAGAAATTAAGTTAAATGGAGATTCTCTCCAACTGCTTTTCTAATGAGCCCTGGAGATGTTTCAGTATGGAAATTCCTCATTTTCACTCTGGTAAGGAAAGCTGTGGATCACTTACCGTCTTCTCTTTATTACTCAATAGTTCATCTGCATCCTGATAGTGATCATCCTTTTGGAAATCGTCACAGGAGCTGCCTTTTACATATTTCGCAACAAGGTGAGACACCTAAATCCTCCAAAAGGGGAACTACTTGAGATCAAGGTCGAATTTTACCATTAAGAATGGGTCTGAAGAAATAATAGAGGTGACATTACTTTAAATCTATGTTCCAGTGCCAGTTCTGATTTTTTTTTCTCTCTGTAGACTGCTCTTCTGCAAACGAATAACGCTGTCAGCACCAAAGCACGAGCAGTGATCAGCGACTACAGCTCCGAGAGGAGACATGCCATCAACATAATTCAGGAAAAGGTGACGTGCAGAACCTACTGTAATGTTTTGTGTTTCCAAGAGACAGCTGATACAAAATGCAAAAAAGACCTTAAAGGTGCCCTGTTTGCTCATGCAGCCAAATTTATCCCATTATCTACTGTTACAACCCAGTATAGTGGAAACAGTAAGTAGGTGACAGGTGGGCCATTGGAACTCACAGGCAGGCAGGTGAGTTTTAGCAAAGTTCTTGTTTCCAGAGAGAATCACGAAACATGTTTGCAGTAGGCTTTTGACTCCAGAAGGGAAAACAAGCAAGTTTCTCAGGCAGCAAAACTCCAGGTGGGAAACTAGGAGAGATGAGTCACAAAGGTTACTGATCACAAAAGCTCAAATCAAACAAGGCTGGACATAAATAGCCACCACCAGTGATTAATACGGCTTCGGTGCTTCACTGACATATTGTTATTTTCGTTACAGTTCAAGTGTTGTGGTGCAGACAGCTATGCCGACTGGTCCCAAAGTGTGGGCTGGGAAAACCACAATGCCGTGCCAGATTCCTGCTGTGTGGTGAAGAGTGAGGGCTGTGGACAAGAGAAGGAGAAAGCACACAAAAAGGTATCATGGGAAAACCTTTTAAACCAATTTTCATCTCATTTCTGATAACAAATACTGTGTTTTATGACTGTGCGATCCCCCTCAGGGCTGCCTCTGGGCAATTAAGTTCTTTCTGATGAAAAATTTGGTGTGGGTTGCTGCTGTCTGCATTGCTCTTGGAGTCACAGAGGTACAGTAACCTGCTGCTAGTTTCCTTTGTACACATTTCAGTTCAAAGCCAACTACTCATATTGCAACTGTAAGGATAATTTAAAATATTATTCCAATACCTTTGCCGTAAAGGTTCATTTTAATCTGTTTTCCATCAAATGTATCTTAAGAAAAAATATATACCCTGAAGAGATTTAGTATTCTTGTTACTACTTATTTATATGGGATTTCCAGCAATTTGCATGTGTAAACCATATTTAAATAGCAGAGGATGGCTTGAATGATAATAAAGCCTATCTCATCCCTACAGCCTCAGGTGGTGAAATGCAGAAATAATTAAATTTTTCAGAATGAGAAAATAAGCTTTTGGATGTGTCATTGAGTTCATTTGCTGCCAGTAACTTCTAACCTTTTGCCTGCTGCAGGTTTTTGGAGTATTAATCGGGGTGTGCTTGTGTCTGGAAATTAAACAAAAGAAGTACGAAACCATCGACTAATGCATCGTCACAGCAACGATAAAGATTCGATCTTCTGATTTTCATCTCTACTCTGTTACTGCTGGATGCTTGACTGTATCTAGATTTCTTATATCATAACTGATGTTTGAAAACACCTAAAAAACTCTTATTTGTACTTACATACTTGCTATAATTGCAGCTGACAAAGAGAAATTGATCTGATCATCTGATGTGATAATTATCCAACGCAATCTCTTTTGGGTGTTGGTGGTGTGGTTTAATCTGTTTATATTTAACAACTAAAATAAATTTCTGAAAAGGCTTTTATGCTTTACTGACTGAACAGTTAAATCGTGCAACAGCCTCAGTATACTGAAGACACACGGTTGTGGTCAGAGGGTTACATCCACTCATCATGGGTATGAATGTCACAGTAACGTTGTGCTTTTAATTAATTCTTTGACTTGTTTTAAGAACTTCTTATTAGTGATCGTGTTTGACTACAACTGGAAGTTTCTCGTTGCCAGTACAAAAAAGCACTCACTGGATTGGCCAATACTCATATAAATGTAAATAAAAGTTATTCAGATGTGTCACCATTTTGCCAAAGTCTGGAAGAAGCCCCAAACTGTCCCCTTCAAATGAGAGGACATTGGACATGAACAGCCCTGGAATCACCAAGGCTCAGGCCTCCCACAAACTGGAAACTCTACAGCTCAGATTGAGTTTAGGAGTCATTGTGAGTTTTGGTGCCGTGTAACAAATCATTTAAAACTATGATTACCTGCCATGTAACAAATATAGAAAAGTACTGACTGTGATTTAATGTACGAGCCCAACCAATTCTGTCTCTGCATCAGGAATAATTAACATCTGACAGTTCTGCTGGGCCACTCATTACACACACACACACACACACACACACACACACAAAATCTGCTCATTTCATATGTCTTTTTCACTCTGTGTGACATCTAAAGACAAGTGTTGGGGCTCTGGACCTCTGTAGAAGTAGACTGTATACAAAATATAG
Source organism: Apistogramma diplotaenia (assembly GCA_015052665.1). Lineage (NCBI taxonomy): Eukaryota > Metazoa > Chordata > Actinopteri > Cichliformes > Cichlidae > Apistogramma > Apistogramma diplotaenia. The sequence goes on from VOQJ01005033.1 coordinate 52,511, forward strand.
ACTGTATACATAATATGGACATAACCACCATACCCCTCCTGCCCCACTTGCTTCTGGGGCTCCTGTTCTCCTTTTTGTTTTGTCCTTGTAAATGATAGGAATGGGTGGATTGGACTGGAAAACAGAAGATATTGCAGCTCCCTTTGTAGGGACTCGTCAATCAATTAAAGTACTTTCGCCTGAAACATGGAGAAAAAAAGGTTGATGAAAGAGTGACACTTTGGGGAAAAACATATATAAAATGACAAATTATTCCGATTTTTATCATTCTTATACTTTTTAACTTATGTTGGCAACTGAACGTGAACAAAGATGGCTAATTTTTCTAAGAAAATAAAAATAAGCCAATGATTATTGTAAAAATAAATGATTTTGCATAGATATAGTTGTTTTTTATAGTAGATCGATTGGAGTCAATAGTGTAAGACAAGCTTTTAGAACTAAACATAAGTTACAGTCCTGGAAACTCAAACTGGGAATGATCGAAAAACTTTTTTTTAAAAAAATGCCTGTCAAGCATGGAGGTCGTCGCTTTACGACAATTTAAGCTCCTAAACTGCATTTCCCAGAAATTCCCTCCCGGAGGAAATGCGTCCGTTCGCAAAATTGGTCCGACTCCCCACAAACTCTTATCGCGCGGAGAGTGGCATGGTTGAGCCTGAAGTCTGATAGAAAACTGATTTAGAAGCGGACTAATCGCCACATTGAGACTGAATATAAAGGTAAAGACACGATTTAACTTCGGTATCATTTACGAACCTACCAGTCTTGGTAAATCCCTCATATCTAACTCCTTTCACTAGCTAGCAGGCTGTATGCGGCGTTCAGTTCATCTTAGAACGTCAGCTCAGTTATCAAATAAACGCAGGATCAATGTTAATTTACTTTGACATAAATTAAACTAAGAGGGAGTGGGTATGTAGCTAAGCAGAGTTAAGTGGCTTTCAGGTTTATTAATTACTTCTATAAATATTTAGTTTTTTAGTTATAGTTTTCTCTACAATCATTCGTCTGTTCTTTCTTCTAGGCAGCATGTCAGATGCTTTAATCCAGCGGATAAAGGAGCTGGAGGCTGAGCTGGAGAAGCTCCGGTCACAGCTGAAAGAAAGCAGTGGAGATGGAGATGTGGAAATGTCCTCCAGTACATCTCCTAAGGAAGACTGCAAGTCTGATGGGAACACCAGCGGCAGCAGTAAAAAGGAGAGGAAGAAAGCAGGGAAAGACCGGCCTTTTGACTTCTCTGCACACCCCCGGCGCCACGTAGCTCTGCGGCTGGCTTACTTGGGGTGGGTTTACCAGGGGTTTGCAGTTCAAGAGAACACGGACAACACAGTTGAAGCCAGACTCTTTGAAGCTCTGCTAAAGACTCGGCTGATTCAGGACCGCCAGAGCTCCAATTACCACCGCTGTGGTCGCACTGATAAAGGAGTCAGCGCTTTTTCCCAAGTGAGTTAGTAAGGATTCAACATTTGTCTTAATACAGGCTCAAAATGATCAGTATTTTCATATGTCACCCCCCCACCCCCACAGGTCATAACCATCGACTTGCGCTCCACACAGTTTTGCGGCGGTTTGGGCATCACGCTCCCTGAAAATGTCGATGTCAGTACAAAAGCAGCAGCAGCTGCCGCCTCTGAGCTTCCATATGTGAAGATGCTGAACAGAGTCCTGCCGCAGGACATCAGGGTCTTGGACTGGGCGCCAGCAGCTGAGGGTTTCAGCGCACGCTTTGACTGTCAGTCCCGCACGTACCGCTACTACTTCCCCCGAGGATCTCTGGATGTAGGGCTGATGGCTGAAGCTGCTAAAAGGTGGGTGGAGAAGAGATAAAACATAAACGCTGACGTCACTCCATAAAGGTTAAAGTGCTGCTTTGACAAACTCCTGGCACCCGGCAGGTATGAGGGGACTCACGACTTTAGGAACCTGTGTAAAATGGATGTGGGTAACGGCGTGCTGCAGTTCGAGAGGACCATCTTATCGGCTACAGTCAAGCCTGCGCAGCCTCAGGACGCCTCCAGCACAGACCAGTATGACCTCTTCATATTTGAGATCAAAGGATTAGCCTTCCTTTACCACCAGGTAATGAGAGAGTTACACTGGGCTGCTTTTCCTACAGTGCAACATCATTTTTAGAGCTAACCTAACAAAGTTAGGTTTTGTTTTTGTGTGTGCAAAAAATTCTAATTTAGAAAATCTGGTTCAGATGTTTGCAAATCAGATAAAGCTTGTCATTGAGTGGTTTGAGTAATGTAGTGAATTTCCCATCATGCTGCAGGTACGGTGTATGATGGCAGTTCTTCTCCTGATCGGACATAAGCTGGAAACCCCGGATGTAATTAATCAGCTCCTGGACGTTGAGAATAACCCCAGAAAGCCGCAGTACAGGTGAACTGACAGCTTGTTTAAATGGCTGTGGATTACTTTAAGTTGAAAAAAAGAAAAAGATATTCATCATATGAATTTGTGTCATCTTTAGCATGGCAGTAGACTACCCTTTGGTGCTGTACGACTGCTACTTTGAAGGTCTGAGCTGGAAACAGGAGAATGAGGAGGTGAACCTTGTCCTGTTTGCGCTGCAGCAGCACTGGACCCAGAGCGCAGTGAAGGCCCGCGTTCTGCACGGGATGATCCAGGGTTTGGAAGACAGAGGTGAGAAGTTGCATAAGACAAGTAAAGATTAAATGATTTAAATGCAGAAGCATAGATTGAGAGAATGGGTAAGAAGCTAAGCAGTAGCACCCTGGACTTTTCCTACTGACAGGAGTCAAATGCCTGCTGTGCAAGTACATGGTACAAACTATCTCGCTGCTCTCCATCCACAGGAGCTGCGTCCTCCAGCCAGTGCTGGCTGGTTGAAGGCAGCAGGCAGAGAAATTACCGACCGCTGCTGGAGCGCCCGTGCTGCGAGAGCCTGGAATCCAGGATAGACCATTTTGTTAAAAGAGGCAGACTGGAACGCGAGGAAGGGGAGAATGGAGGCGAAATGGTCCACAGGGGGAAAAGATCCAAACATTCAAACGCATCCTCGACTCAGCCTGTTTCTTCAGAGAGGCCAAAAGAGAGTATGGATCAATAATAAGACTTTATTTAAACTTGACAAAGGACAGATTTATTTTGTTGTAATTCTCCATGCATGAATGTTGAATTTACCTTTTTATTTACTATAAAAAGGGCATGGATATTTTGATATGTGTTTTTGCTTTAAAATAAACACATTTTGGAGAAAAAGTGTGTGACGCTGAGTTTTTGTGACGGGAGTTTCAACTAGACGGAACCAATGTAAATAGAAAGGGGAGGTGTCGGGTTAATCAGGCGGTGGCGCTTGGTAGGCTAAGCAGCTAGGTTGTTAGCAGTGAGTAGAGTACCGTGGAAGAGTTCAGGACAGCAGCAGGGCAGCTCCGGCTCATTTCTCAGGCTTCATGTCGGGCTGGATGCGGTGAAAATGGCGTTGTTGCTTTTGGAGCTACTTCTGACCTGAGTAACACCTGTGCTAACGTTAGCCTGTTAGCAGCCCTGGTGGTTGGTGGTGTTGTTTACCGCACCAGCCCCCGGTCCTTCCGCTCTGCCCGGACTCCCACTGTGCATCCAGCCGATTTAAGGACACTCTCGCTCTGACAAGGTAAAGCAGAAATCCCCCTTCATGAGTGTGTTTTATTAGCTGTGACAAACGACGTGATGTTAACAATCGGCCTCTCTGAGGTGGTCAGTGTGTTTGAATGGAGACCAAGCTGTTGAGCCTTTTAATTGTTTTATTTTTGACCGGTGTTTGATACAGCGTAACCTCAAAGCTGACCCCGAAACCAGTCAAACCAGTTTGACTTTGCATACAATGTGAAGTGTGTAGTTAGCCTAATCCCCCAGCAGGGGGTGTGTTTTGAAACCTCATGATCAGAAGGAGATGCAGAAGATTTTAAAATATTAGCTAGGATTTAAGCTTTGGCTTTCAGGTATTAATATTGTCATAACTACTTATATACTTTTAACACTGTAAAAGTTACAGTACTGTGCAGAATGGTTGAGTCTCCTCTTGTTTGTTTATATTTTGCTTCCAACGAGCCACGCCTTCATGGAATTTGTAAAGTGGTCTTGAGAAATAGTTCTCCAGCCTTTATGAAGGTCTTGAAAAGTTTTTATTTATACACTGGCTGCTTTTTCACAGATTTTCAGAGGAATGATTTGTTTGTTAAGTGTTATCTACACACATAACAGCAGCTTAGCAAAGAACCAATGTTAAATTCAATCTGCCCTCTTCCTCTTATCCAATTCAGGGTCACCGGGGGCGAGAGGCAGGGTACACCCAATGTTAAATTGTAAATGGATGGGTTCTTATGTAGCGCTTTCCTACTCTACTTGAGCACTCAAAGCGCTTTATACAACATGCCTTCATTCACCCGTTCATGCAAGCGCTTTTTCAATGCCAGTATCCTCAGAACCTGGACCTCAACATTACTGAAGGGCTTCATCTCGAAGAACTGTTCCTGAAGACTACTTAAAGAAATGATAAGAAAGCTTCCCACTTATTCTTGTACTTATTTATTTATGTGCTTATTTCTTTTTACATTGACTCTCCATTTGGTGCCATTTTTAGAAGGAGCTGTTTTAAAGTTTTTCCCAAACTATCTTTGAACATTAAGCCAGTGCAAAGTTAATGTGACATGGCAGATGAGCATCATCCGCTGCTATTAGTAAATGTCATCTTACTCTCTGATAGGCCCACAGCTGTCAGCAGGGCTATATCAGTGCATCCCTAGTGTAATTACTTTACTGACTTTGCCTGGATGTGTTTTTTTGTGTGTGTGTTCCATTAAAGATGTACCTGGTGGGACTGACAGGAGGCATCGCCTCTGGGAAAAGCGCGGTGTCTTCGATGTTGCGTGAGCTCGGGTGCCCCATTATTGATGCTGATGTCGTGGCCAGGAAAGGTAAGTGAATATCTCTCCGCAGCAAAACTGTTTACACAAATCCAACATGAAATATTGGTCAGCGGTGTCATCGAGCTGAAGTTGTCTTCAGGCGTCAGTCTCTCATATAACCCCGGTTCATTAGGACGAGTGTTTGCAGCGAGCGCATGAATCATGAAGGATGTCTCTGCTGACTGCAGGATGATGTTTCAGTTATGCGGTGAAGATATAAAAAAAAGGTCACAGAACTAGGTGAAGAGTGTGCGGCTGCATGTAGGAGAAACTATGGGATATTTTGGTAAATGATTTCATTACACTCAGGTGACAGGTCAGCTGGGTTTGTTCCTTTATGCAACACTGCATTACTGGCCATGAATCACTTATTTTAATTTTGATTTCGTTGCATTGTTCGACTCATTCATGCTTTCGTTTCTTGTCCACAGTTGTTGAGCCGCACACTTGTGCCTATTCCCGCATCGTACACCACTTCGGGCCGGATATTCTGCTCGAGAACGGAGAGATCGACAGGCAGAAGCTCGGCCAAATCATCTTTGCCAACGAGGACAAGAGGAAGCTGCTCAACTCCATCACCCACCCAGAGATTCATAAAGCAATGCTCAAACAGATCCTGTTCTACTTTCTCAGAGGTGAGGGAGGCAATAAAGGGAAAGGGAAGATTATCTACTGTAAGTGAA
>VOQJ01005036.1:9060-23013 GCA_015052665.1 Apistogramma diplotaenia
ATTTCTACAGGGCCAAAATACGACCTACATTTACGTTTCCAGCTGACCACGCCCACTTCCGCCTTTGCAAGTGACCACGTCTACTTCCGCCTTCACGTGTCGTATCCGGATGTGTGTCTGTGTCGGCTTATGTCGGACGTGGATCTTTATGGCCTTATTCCACTACATTTTCAGCTCTTTGAACCTCCTTTTATGTTAGTTTCTCTGTGGTTAGGGTTAGGGGTAAGGGTCAGGGGTACATATTTACGTCTTTTTCTGTTGTCTGCCAGACAAAACCGAAGACGTTATTTACACGCACTTTCATCCACGACCGCTAAATGTCGCTATTTTTACCTTCAACAACGTAAATATTGGCCGTAATTTGTGAATTATGAAACAACCAATGCTCATGTTTTGTTTGAATGACTCTTGGTTAATTTAATAGAAAAAATATGTTGTAGTTATACAACATATTCGTGTGTAATTACATCTTCCAACAAATATTTTCATAAACTTATAATTTATCCATTACAAATAGATAGGAGCAGGTCTGTGGAAGCCGCCATGTTGCCCCCTGATCTTGAATACAGAGGCTAACTGCATGAATGTGGCTAGAGATCAGCCACAGAGGTAGTGCACCTCATGAGTTTATTTCATCACAAATATCTCTTTCAAACATTATATGACCATTTAAAATTTGCACTTTATGTCTTCATTATGTCTTTCTTCTCCTCCTCTCCATCTGCCTCCATGACCACTGCTCTCTGTCCTCCCTCATCTTCTCCCCTCATTCTACAACTCCTCTTCCTCCTCGTCTCCTGGAGTAAAAGCTCTAACACACACAAAAAAACATGCTTGAACATTTTTGTTTATTCCCAATATTGTGGCAATTACTCCTTGTTAGTAATCCTACATGTGACCCTCCCATAGCTGGACAGCTGACAACCAGCCAGCTAAAAGACAACTGGAATAAGCTAAAATTATGCCAGCTAATGTTAGGCTCTGAGGTTCCCTGTGATTAAAAGTTTGATTATGTTCTCACATAAATATCCAGCATAATGATAGTTGAGGTAACTTGACCTGGGAAAGATAAAAGTGCTGTGATTTTACACAGGTCATCATCAGTGATGACCACATTTTTTTTCTTTGTTTTAATTTCTCAGAGTACAAAAAAAAGTCATTCTAACTGACATATAACAAAATATATTTACATTTATTCAGTTTGATCAATTTGTTCAAAACATGCAAGGCTACAGCAATTTACGTAGACACCTTTTTTACCCAAGAATAACATAGTCCATTGGTCAGTCCATCAGTTTGGTCCACACTGATGTCACAGCATTTCATAATGGATTGCCATTAAACAGATATTCCACATTTATTTGTTTACTTGTTTAGCTTTAGACTAAGAAACTGTTGTAAAACATATTAGTGTTTGTTTCAAAATAAATTGTGAAAACGTTGACTTGAAAGTGATTTTTTCGTTAAGACTGGAAGGAGGAGATTCCTTAAATGGGACTAATCCTTTAAGCCTTAAATCAAAGATTAAATAAACTTTGAAATGTGGTAAATTATGACAGTTCTCCAGACTTCTTGAAGGATGTTCCACAGTTATTCTTTGGGTGTTGGCTGCCTTTCGTTCTGCTCTCTGTCATGATGTTTTTTTATTATATCCAGGTATACTATTACTGCATGCCCTTCCACTGAGACCATTCCATTGAACCCATTTTTGGCAAAAAGTAGGTGGCTCAACAGGTCTCTCGGGTCTTAGGCTGGCCACTTCTTCTATTCTCCAAAAGAATGCTCCTTGGAAGCGAAATATAAACAAAGGATTGGTGGCTCAAGACTTTTGGACAGTACTGTATAAAATACCATAAACCTGGTTTTTGCCTGCTGTGCTGCCATTTGGTTGGCGTTTAGGTTTTTATCTAAGTTATTTCAGGCATGGCTGAACACACTTAGTTGGGTTACCTTCCTACCTTTACACATCATTTCTTCAAGAATAAAAAGAGAGATATCAGAGGCCCCTCTCAAGCAATATTCTTCCAAGCACACAAACAGATAATAAACAAGAGAAAAATAGCTGCTCCCTCAAATGGCTGCCATCTTTGTTTGTGTGCACAAGTAAATGGTGTACTTAAGGATAAGGGAATCTTGCTTTCAGTAGATGACTTTGTACTTAAGTGTCTTGCTGTGTTGCCAGTATCATTTAATTTGGAGGAAATCAGTGCTGAATTTCTAACTTTACAACAGTGAAGTGAAAGACCAGTGACACAGTGATAGCCATATCATATTGATTCCCAAGAGTTGCCAGCTATACAATCTCCCTGTCATAGCATCATTTAAATTTCAAAATCAGCTTTTGGGGGCTGCTTTCACATCATAGGACACGTGATTTACGCCATGGAAAGTGCTGTGTATCGACAGTGCAGTTAACTAATATCTGGCAACCTGAAATTAAAGACAGCAGTCTTGTTGGATGGAGCAGTACTATAGCACTGGTCCAAGCTGCATGCTGGAGTAAGTTAATGGTCAAAACTTTATCAAATAGCCAATATGATAAAAGCTACATGCGTTCTTGGAAAAGACAAGGACTTTATACAACACAAACACAAGAGTACAGATTTCATATAAACCACTGGTTTTGAAATCCAAAATTGAAACCCCATTGTTAATATTTTGGTTGCTACTATGATAGTGTTCCGGAGACAGAAGAGACCTTTGAATAAGCCTGTGTGGCAAAGATGAAAAAAACTGTTTTCACAGTTCATATTGGCTTTGTTGAGTCAAGATACAACATAATCATTGGTCATAGGAAAAGGTTGGTGAACCAACATTAATATTTCAGCACATTCATTCATTATCAATACCCACAGAGCCGCTGTAAGTTAGCAGGACTCTGGAGCCTCTCTCAGTTGGAGGACAAACTGTGAACAGATGGACAGTGTGTGACAAGGGTAATGCATATGAATAAAAAATATTTGCTTTGCCATTATCTGGAAAGGTATAAATAAAATACAAATATGTAAAATTTGAGAATTTTTCAGAAAAGTAGTCCCAATAAAACCATACAATCCCTGATGTGTATGGCAGACATGTTGGTTATATATATCTTTTTACATGGTTTAGTGAACAATTCAAACAGTGGAGGTTTGGCGTTTTCAACAAACGGCTAGGTTTATTTCTTGTTTTCAATCTGAAATTTCATTATGTATTCATAACAAAATCTAATTTTCCCTGGAAGGCATGGACAATATCTTGGACCATACACAGAAGGATGAAAAAATTGCAGCCTGGGGTCTAAGAGGGTCTACAAAGAACAGTTGAGAAGCTGCAGCTTCAGTGATTGTATGCTGAAATTAGATTGCTGAAATGCGACTGAATGACAGCATCAGTTTGCTGATTGTTATGGCTATAAAATAGCTTATAGTTGTCTGGCTCAGTGGCAACACAAAGACATCAGATTATCTTTTGTAAAAATACATCTATATGCATTTTTGTTTAAATTGCTGATAGTAGAAAGACTGCTTCTGAAAATAACTTTGATATCATGCATAATTTTATTGAGCTTACTGATAGAAAACTGAAGACATCAACTTTTGATTCAGCCAACCATACTTGGCATGGATAACATAGTGCTGGTTAGCAGCATTCACACTATAGCCAATTGGTCATATTCTGTTAATTCAAAAACACCAACATAAGTTGTAAATTTGCAAAAAGAAAGTAATGCTATTGTAAGTAGTTGATGGGTGGTGTTTTCCGACCCGGTGTAACCTAACACTTCTAATAAAGAATGGTAAAGTCCCTCTTTAAAAAAATAAAAAATCTTCATTTCATACAGTTTTTGCCATTTTACAGTGACAAGCATGTTTTGTGTAGCCTTCCATAGAAAACAAGAAATGTAGTGGAAGGACTTACAGATTTTACACGCTGCTACCAAGAATATGATGTTACATGTCCCTTCTTAAAGCTAAATATGAGAATCCATCATGAACATGAAAAAGGTCAAAAGCTTTCAAAAATCATGAGGAATGTTATCTCTTTGTGTAAAAAAGGGGAAAAGCATGGCATGAATTGTAGTGTGCAACGTCAGTGAATCCAAAAGGGAAAGGAAGAAACATCTAAAATAAATGGGTGTGAAGACAAATGTGAACAAGAAGATGCACCACAGATGTTTTGATGGTTACTATTATTTTACACTCTTTAAATTCTTATATGAAGATTTGCAGATGTACTTACTAATTTATAGTTATTTTTCATGCCCCACTGTAGCTTTAGCTTTCTTGGAAAATCAAATATTATTCTAATATACTTTGTTCCATTTTTGTTTATCGAAATGCATAATGAAAAAGAAAGAAGAAAAGCAGTGTTAATATACCAAATGTGGAGAATGGACTTTCAAAAACATCTAGATGGGTCTGTTGTTTTATTTCTCTGCAATCTCTTTTCTGGTTATTGTCCTTGCACATGTCTGCATAATGGATAAAACTGTGTCCATGTGAGGTAACTTAATAAGTAACTGAGATCAATTATTGCCTAATTGTGTCAATCCAACTACTGATGTTGTTGCAAGTGTTACACACTGTTAGACTGCAGAAGAGTCAGCCTTCAGATTATTACCATGGTAACAAATTATAGAATTTCTATAAAAGATGGATGAAGTGAAGCATCGTTTTGAAGGTTGAAGCTGAGTGTTTTTTTGCTGTTGCATGTCATCTTCTTGTTTTATAGCCAGACATGAAAACCAAGAGGCTCTGACTGCACATTCATAGATTAGTGAATACTAAATCACATTCTGCAACAGGAAGGGCTAAAAATCACGCCAGTGCAAAAACCAGCAGAACTACCTGGTTTTCTTACTTTTACTGATGCCTCATATTTTATTATAGTATGTCTGTTTTTAAATCAAAGCAACTTCATGTATACATACCAGTATACTGTGTACATTGTGCAAAACAAATGTTTTAACTCCTAAAACTGCTAATCTAAGAGTTCTTTTTAATTTTTTTCCTTAATAGCCTGTCATGTCTGGCATATGTCGCAATCAAAATGACAGTTTGAATGCAATGATGTGCCAAACATAACCTAAGAGTTCTACTGTACAATTACACCACTGTAACGGACTTCTGACCTGAATGTACAGCAGACCAATACCAGATGATATGGGACTCTAATGTGCACATGGCAAACCTTTATATGTCTGACAAGAAGTTTAAACTGTATTTAAGGTCTTTGACCCAGACTTCTGAGTTAGTGGGATTTTTAGGGGTTCCCTGGCCTGGCACCTTTGTTGTTTCCTCTTGCATTGCCATATGTGGCTGGTTTCAGCTGTGTTTCTACCTGTTCACATTCTTGGGTTGCTTGTCCCGTGTATGTGTTGTCTCAGTTTTCCCTTGTGCTTTGTTGCATTCTCCTTCAGGTTGTGTAGTCTCCAGCATAAGGAGCTTTAATGGCTCAGTTAGTTTTTCCTGGCTTCTCTCCACCAGGGTTACTATTTTGATCATTGTGATTTTGAAAAACTCCAACAATAAAGCTGCTGGAGTCCAAAAGCCTGAGTTTCCTGAGTCCTGCATTTGGGGGTCCTATTCCTGCCTGTCACAGTGCGGTGCATAACAGGGATGTACTCTAAGAGCTTCTCCCAGTGCTGCATCAAGGCCATGCTCTGTCTTCAGCAGAGTTTATTGAAAGGCTGTTAAGAACCTTTTGCTTTCAGCCTTTCTTTCATTGCAAAATGCAGGCAGTTGTGCTACATCAGCAACTCAACTGAAGTAGACAATACAAGCAGCAGAGACCGAGTGACCGAGAGTCTCAAAGCCTATATGAATTCAAACTGTAAACGAAGTGATCATGATCTGAATTCTGTCTCCTTGTCTTTATCATCATCATTGTGTCTGTCCTCAAAACAATGATATTAAACTTCTGAAAAGACACGAGTTAATTTTCCTTCATGTCAACATGTTTTCCTGTACTTGGGAGAGAAGCAAGCCAGGCTGAAGACACGCAAAACTCCACTTGGCTCTGCAGGTAATGAGACCTGCAGAATTCTGTCAGTAGCATTGGCAAAGCAATCTGTGCCCAAAACCTGCTGTTCTCTCAACATGTGTCGATCAAATCAAATAGTAGTTACTAGTTATTACCTTAATTTTAAAAAAATGTTAACTCAACTCAGTGGACAATCAGTAAATAAATCAATAGATCCTCTAGCCACACCAAGAGTTACGCAGAGTAGAAAACCAGCCATCATCCATGATAGCCCAGCCCATTCTCAGTTCACTCTATCAAAATATATCAGTTGAATTAGTATCAACCTTTGTTGCCATTTTTGCCAAAGCTGCATGTCACTTTGATTTTATAACAATAATTGTTAAGCGACTTAAATTAAGCCACTGCTAAAGTGCCGCAGTCTGCAGTTCTGACAGGGTCTGCTCTCCAGAAGTAAATGTATTCATCCATATGGATACTATTAAAGTTTCAAAGTAGATGCTTGGCATGGGTGTCAGTCTAAACAAGGAAGCCAAGACAGCCCAGCCGTTCCATCAGGATAGATAGGGAATGTAAAGTTTCTGCAGAAACAGATATTTTTTAGCCCAAAATGGTCACCAACATCTAATTTTAGAATAATCCTAAATTAATAAAAAGTCATCTCACATACAGTTTCAAGAATCTGTCTCTTTGAAGAGATTGTTTGGATTTCACTAAAAACAAATCGATACAGTCTCTGGCCAAAAAAAAAGTCATCATCAAAAAAAAAGGTCACACTAATATTGTGTTGAACCGCCTTTAGATTTGATTACAGCATGTGTTTGCTGTGGCATTGTTTCCATAAGTCATGAGATTTATTTCCATCCAGTGTTGCATAAATTTTTCAAGATCTTGCAGTGATGATGGCAGATCTGACCCCTGCACAAAGCCTTCTCCAACACATTCTCAGTGGGGTTCAGGTCTGGACTCTGTGGAGGTCAATCCATGTGTGAAAGTGATGTCTCATGCTCCCAGATCCCCTCTTTCACACTCCCAGCCTGATGAATCCTGACATTGTCATCTTGGAATATGCCCGTGCCATTCAGGAAGAAATAATCCATTGATGGAATAACCTGGTCATTCCATATATTCAGGTAGTCAGCTGACCTCATTCTTTGAGCCCATAATGTTGCTGAACCTGGACCTGACCAACTGCAGCAGCCCCAGATCACAGCAGTGCCCCCACAGGCTTGTACAGTAGGCACTAGGCATGATGGGTGCATCACTTCACCTGCCTCTCATCTTACCTGATGCCCATCACTCTGGAACAGGGTCAGTCTGGACTCACATGACCTTCTTCCATTGCTCCAGAGTCAAATCTTTATGCTCCCTATCAAACTGAAGCCTTTTTTTCAGTTAGACTCACTGATTAGTGGTTTTCTTAAGTCTGCACAGCTGTTCAGTCCCAATCCCTGAGTTCCCTTCGCATTGTGCATGTGGAAATGCTCTTACTTTCACTATTAAACAGCCCTGAGTGCTGCTGTTGTGTCCTTTGATTTAATTTCACCAAAAGTTTAAGTGATCGCCGATCACGATCATTCAGGATTTTCTCCGGCCACATTTCTTCCTGGAAGACGATGGGTCCCCACTATCCTTCCAGTTTGTAATAATGCGTTGGACAGTTCTTAACCCAAAGTCATTTTCTCAGTTTTCTCTGCTTGATGCATGCCAATGATTTGATCTTCTAACATCTTTTCCACGCGATGTGTCTTTCGACATGGTTGTTTAAGAATTGAGAAGCAACTCATTGCACCACTTGGGGTTATATAAATTGTGTCCAGCTGGAAGATAATTGCCCATGCAGTAATTATCCAATAGGAGGCTCAAGAAAACAAAATCGAATCAAAGCACATACTAAGCAAAAGATTTACGTACAGAACCAGAGTCACTTAGGAAAGGCTGGGCATGTTCATTCATGGGATGGGAGTTCATATCCATCCATCCATCAGTCCATTGCAGAGCTGACAAAGAATGAGATGAAAGGTACAGTCCTACCAGGTTGATGACCCAGTGTGATGTGCAGTTATAAGCAACAATAACCTTATAAAATCAAGGCTTCTGTAATATTTTCAGGCAGGCATTGCAGTTGTCCACCAAATGTATAATCTTAAGCCATGATGATGTGCCCTCATCAGTGAGTGAAGTGGTAACAGGTTAGTTTAGCAGAATTATGCTCTATAAAGATTTATTCTGTAGCATAAATACTCTGTGCTAACCTTTTTTAGTCAGACAGGAATAATACACTCAGATTATATAATGGATAGCTGGCATAGATGACAGAGCTTATCCATAATAACTATATGATTGATTTCATTCTCAAAAACAAAACATAATGCTAACATTTGACTGGTGGTGGCTAACTGCAAGGGGAGATGAGAATCAGTTCAGCAGGTTTACTCACAAAGCTTCACATGCATGCATGCAGGTCGAGGTAATATGTGGCTGTAGCTCGAGCTGACTGTAGGAGAGAGCGAGCGGGTCAGAGAGTCTGACTGAAGAAGTGAGGCTATGGGTGAGCAGGATGGTGCACAAGCAGATAATCTGGAGTTAAGAACTGTGAATAACTACTGTGACACAAGAAACACTAAGAGACTGATAGAACGATCTGGAGACGAGTGGGTGAAAGAGCCAGTCCTGAACACTGCAAGTGAGATCAGGTAAGACAACTGGAGAACCAATGGAAACCAGCAAGCACCATGGCTTCAGAGGGCACACAAGCAATTTGGTGGTGATGTGAAGCTTCTTAAACTTTAATACATGACTTGTACTGAAATCCATGTGGGAAAAAAAATTAATCACAACTCTGAAGAGGATGATTACGTTGTTTTTTAAGAACTCTGCAAGCCGAAATCTCACATAAGGTCGTTTTTTTCTTTTACATTTCTGTAACTACACCATTGTCACATTTTCTTTGATCACAGCACTGACAGACAGGAGAGTCGTGCACAAAAGGGCACCCATGATGCTTTTCTTTAAAAGATAAAATATTTTATGTATTGATTTAGTTGGGGTGGGAGTTACAAATGCAATTATGGATACTGGAATACCCAGGTCCTAGTTTGGACTCAGTTAACCATGACTTCTAAATTTCCAAATCCATGTCATTACAAAGCCTGCATGAAATTATTCCTCAAGAAGCAGTCAAGAGTGCAGTGTAAATAGTAGAGAGAAGGCTAAGGACAGGAAGAAAGAGGGAGAGAGGCTGACACACAGTTTTCAAGGACATTCCTGAACAATTAACTTGCGGTTTTAGCTATCTACCCCATTAGTCTTGGGGGTTTGGAAACAGCCATTGATTTTGGATGTCAGCCACTCTCATTTTATGGAAATTGCACTAAATGGCAGGGAAACAAAAACAAATTGAATTTTCTGTGCTGTTACTTGTAATGTGAAATTAGATATGTGGCCATGTGTGACTGAACAAGGCAGCCACAGAGACAGAAAGAGCAATGGTGCAGTATGCAGCAGGCTACATGCCATATACATTTTGTTAAGTGCTACTCCAAAAGGAAAGATGTATGTGCAAGGTGTAATAGCTAAGTGCTGGTATGAAACGGTTTCATTTCTTTATTGCTATTGGATCAGAGTGAAAGCTAACATAGCTGTTGTGCTGACACTCTGCATTTCTAGAACTGGAACATTTTAAGCTGAAAAGGTGTAGGCTTTCTCAGAAGAAGATGCAAAACTTTCATTAATGGTATCATGACATCATGCGACTCAAATCGACCCGTTAACCTGAGGTCTAAGTCATTTTCGGCGATGAACCCAGCTGTAGCTCCAAACCGTGAGCCAACGCTGGTGAGAAGCAACCTGAAGGAAAAGTTTTTGGGTTTTTGAAGCATGCCAGTTAAAATGATTGCTTTCTCTGTCCCCTGGTTGCCAAGACTTAAGAGAACAATTGAAACCCATAAATAATGCTCAGTTAGACTACGTCAGTTAACCACTGAACATCCACCAGTGGCCCAGATACCATCAGATTCAAAAGTTACATAAACACTGTAAAAGTACCTCAGTACCTCTGAGTAGATCCAGCAAGCAACAGCAGGTGTTACATTTTTCAGTGATCACACATAGACTGACACGATGAAAACAGTTCCAGACACACTGTTGCGGCTCGTAGATGCAGACTCTGAAGAAATGCACTGGGAATGGAGTGTATAGGCACATGATGATGTGAGGAATGTCTATAGAGACTTTCATGGAGCGACATACTCAAGCACAAAAAGGGACATCAGCAAATGAAGGAGCTCTAAAGTGGGCAGATGAAAATCAGCCGAGTGATATGCTGTTGTCGTGTTATCACTAAGTAGTGAGGAAGACGTGTTTTTACACAATACATCCGAATGTTGAAACAGTATTTTGCAAAAATCAGCAAATAATGTTTCCTTGTGGTATTTAAGGCAAGGCACTCAGAGTCTATCAAACAACAAACCCAAATTTGTCTTGTTGTCCTACATGAAATATCATATTGGTGCTCATTTATCACAGATTCTTATCGGTACAATCTGTAAGCTCTCAGACTCTAACACAAGGAGCACTGTGTAAGTAAAAGAGCCGTGACCTTGAAGATTTACCAGAAGTGCTAAAACACTTCAGTGCTTTATAACGATATAAAAGAGGATTAAGAGGTCGCTCTTCCTTCTCTTTTTGGAGAAGCCGTCGGAGCGATTTTTCAGGCTTTTCTGTGGGGCACTTTTGCCTTTTGATCAGATGCAAAGAGGGGAGATGATTGTTGGGAATGACACTGGGTCTGAGTACAGCTGTTCCGCCTACAGGCAGCTAACACCCAAAGGCAGCTGTTGGTTCTTATTTGTGTTTGAGTGAGTTTTTATTGTAAAGCAGTTACCACATTTAATAATCACATTAGTTACCACTGAACAGTTATGGTGTTGATTGTGTTACATTCTGTAATTATCTGCTTGATGGGGAGATGGAAGAGAAATATCAAATGTGAATTGTTGTGCTCAAAAATTGTCTGTTCCCAGACAATTTCTTTTTGTAAGAAATGTAAAAAGGATGATCATTTCTGAGGGGTGGAGAGGATTTCTGGGTTTTTTTTGCATGAAAGACCAGTGAACCCTCACTGTCCACTGAAATATAGAGAAAGGTAGCAGCTAAAGAGCCTGAAACCCAGGAATATTCAGACCAAACATCCAAAGTTTCATTTTTAACAAACAGGTAAAAGCCCATTTCAAGAGTTGCTCTTACAAATATGTTTGTTTTTCTGCAAAGTGCTTTTTTAAACTTTTTTGTTGGTACCAAAAGAAAATCTCGTCTTTGTCCTTCACTTAAAGATAGATTTATTATTATTTATATTTATGGCTTATCTTAGACTTTCTGTTTTGTCCATAATCATTAGGAGGAATTAAACAGGAGTCATTGATTTGCAAATTAAATTAAGCCATTTGGCGATTAGACATCAAGATTTCAGATTGGATGGGCCCCGTGTGTTTTTACATGGGTCACAGCACTCCTGGCTTTGGGAATGGCTGGACTCGAGCAATGATGTCAGCTCTGAGTTTGACAGTACACAAAACAGTGTCGTTTCCCAGCTCCTGAAGGCCTGGCTGCTACTCTGAAAGCACCTCACAATAACCAGCTGCAACTGGTTTGTAGCAATACTGCAAAAATACTACTTTCACAGGAGTTTGTAAAATTATTTTGGCTAAAGACATATTTCAACCCGTTGGGCTTTTTTCAAAGAACTTTGAATGATTAACGTAATGTTGTACCACACAGCTGCTGCTCCGGTTTCACAAAGGTCAACTATTATATTATATACACCATAATCACAGTGTGCTGGATGGTGAGCTTATTTGTGAGAGTAAAACTTGCTCTCACATGCTGGGGCAACATGCTTTTGCAGTGGTAAGCATCTTCACAGTGAAAGGGTTGTGGGTTTGAATATGTGGGTCATCTGAAGAGTTTGCAGAGGTGTTGAGGAGCAAGATTCTTTGATTTTTTTAGCCAAATGTAGACATGTAAAGATATATTTTTTTCTAGATGTGTGTCACTAAAACAATTATATAGAATAATGTATACTTGAATGTGTCTATGTAAGTAGTGTAAAGTGGGTTATGTACAGCTATTTTTGTCAAAATTGAGAAGCACTTTGTGTGTGTGCTGTGAGCTGGAACATACACATACATTTATGTTTTGTGTGAGCTGCTTATGTCGTTATTTACTATGTTTTTCTACTCTCATGTACAGCACGTTGGTCCATTGTACTGTAGTTGTTTTAAAGTGCTGTGCAAATAAAGCTGCTATGGTAACGCAAACAAAATACGTTTGTTTACTGTATCGTTTTTTAACAAACATTGGTGTGTCAGGTTGGTAAAACTGCAAAAATAAGCCAAAAAGTGCAAGACTAGTTGTACTCTTTCAGAGCACCCAGAGTTTTCATTTAAACAAATGTGCTGGAATAAAAAAATAAACATTTCATTTCAGTATGAAATCTTTCCTTTCTGCTGCAAACCACAGCTTGTTTTCTTTAATGATGAGTAAGCAAAGCAGAGGTGATAGTTCAGTCTCCACAGCGTCACAGCAGTTAAGAGCTGTTCTCAGACTCAGTGTGGGGGTGGAAGCAGAGGACGTGTGGGCCTGGATGTAATATTTACATGAGGCTGTCATGCCAGACATGAGGAATCTAAGCTGGTGATGTCAGTCCTTGCCCAAGGGCTTCCAGTCCCTCCTCAGACATCCAGGCCGTGACTGAGGCTGTGGGGAGCTCTGCCACTCGCTGGCCCAATTCTGTCTCTCCATCGTACTTTTCTCCTCCAGCCTGCCAGAATCTGCTTTGTACAAATGAATATGCATCACTCCTACAACAGTTACATGCACACACACATGCACACAGAACTATGCAAGCATGAAATACCAGAACTATAAAAAGTCAAGCCACTAAATCAATAATAATCGCATTTGCGTGCAAATATATGTGTGTGAAAAAATCTGTAAGTTAGAACTGTAAGAACAAATGTTTTCTAAAAAATATTGCAAAAATCTATAGTGTACACTACATATCTACAGGTAAACAAAAATACACCACAGAACCAGCAGGAGATATTTCAAACTGTGTGCATAAATAATGCTTTCATAAATCATGCACCAGATTAGCATAATGCTTGGGTATCATAGTAAATAAAGGGGGGAAAAAAGTAGTTCACTGTACCTATAGGTCAAAGGTGTTCTAAAGAAGATGGAAAATCAGCTTTATAATGCATGTAAGTATTCAGTCATGCAAATGTTTATTTGATAGGTTTGAAAAATGATTATTGTCTTGCACTGTGCATGTTACATTCAACCACTAATGTGTGGAGCTAAGACCAAGGATAAGTCTGGAGACTGACTAGGCCAGTATAAAATCTTTCACTTCCTGCTCTGCAGTGTGTAATCTTCCAATCAGGTTGGTTTCTTTCCTTTATAAAGGATCATCTTTCTCTCATCAGTCCATGAAACTTTGTCAAATAATTCCTGAGTTTTGTCTCTGTACTTCTTGGCATATTCCAACCTGGCCCACATATTCGGCATCTTCTGGTGGTTCATGAAGTCTTCTGTCAACAGTAGATTGTGATACCTCACTCGTCTTCTGACTGATTTTCCATCTTCTCTCAGCTTCACAGTTGCTTGATTTTGACCCATACAGTAGATAGACTGGTTTCATGTTGGTTGCTCCTCTACTTTAAATACAGTCTCCACAAGCGAAAAGCAGATCTGAAAATGAGCACAGACATTCAGTGTTATTGTTTGAACAATCAATGTAACGGGACACACCTGGGAAACAACACACACCTGTCAGCCATATGTTCCGAAACTTTTGCACACAAGAAAAATGGCTGGCTTCAGACAAAGATGCTATCTTCTGATTTGCATATCAGAGTTATGGAAATGATGAGGTTGGAGTGACAGAAGATGGTTCACTTCTCTCCAAACCTGCACCTACTGCCCCAA
>VOQJ01005037.1:2555-14353 GCA_015052665.1 Apistogramma diplotaenia
TACAACATGTTCTC
Source organism: Apistogramma diplotaenia (assembly GCA_015052665.1). NCBI lineage: Eukaryota > Metazoa > Chordata > Actinopteri > Cichliformes > Cichlidae > Apistogramma > Apistogramma diplotaenia. Next base: position 2,570 of record VOQJ01005037.1, read on the forward strand.
ATTTACAAGTACTCAGACATCAATGAAATATTCCAATTTGTACTATTAAGAGAAAAAGGAAAAGCTAAACTGATAAATGTTTTACTCTCAAAAGTATAATTTTCCCTAAATTCCTCTTTTGGACAGTGATTATATGTTATAAACATAAATTGTATGTATATTTTGTACTTAGTCATCATGATATACCCTATTCTTGACTTGTGTCCCAAGTTTAAAGCCTCGTGAAGCATTTCTGGCCATTAGCATGTTGGTGTTTCCAAGCTGAAAGGGACAAGCGAGTGGCAGATCTGACTGAGGAGGGTAAAGGTAACTGCACATACACAGGAGAGGCTTCATAGTCCGAGAACTTGAGTCATTTTCCTATTGACTTCTGTACAATCTGCATCAGTTTCCCAGGAAGTTCAATATAATCTTTGGCTATGAATCAAATACAGAATTAAAAATTTATATGTATGCATTTTTCTCCTAAAAACATCCAAATATTGTGACTGTAGTGTATACTTATGCATGTTTCAAACCCAGGACGGGTCTTGCTCACATTTACGAAGGCAGGGTATCAACATGTGCTAAAAGCCTGGTCATCACCAGGATCCTAATGTGCACTGAAATGGAGTTGTTGACTATAGTGGTAACTAACCTAAAATAACAATCGACGGTTTGGTTTCCACTGTCAGTACAGAGCCAGTCAAGCTCATCATGTACTGGTATTTGTGCCCTTGGACCTTTTCCACTGACCTCTGGGGGGATGCTGTCATCAGAGTCTGAGCTGTCATCTGAGCCCTGTCCATCAATGCTCATTTGCAGCAGCTGGTCGATGGTAGCATCCACGGCTCCATTGTTGGATCGCAGCACACACTCAATTACTTCATAGTCCATAGAGGGGAACATGGTCTTGAAGTCCTCCATGGCCTGGTTGAACTCCAGGCGTCTGACCTGTCGGTTCGGCCTGCTGTTGTTAAGCTGCCCCTGTCCACTGCCGCCACCGCCTCCATTTCCACTGCTTCTGGAGCCTCCATTGCTGCTGCTGCGTTTAAACAGGCTTGTCATCCTCAGGGCCTGGCTGTCTCAGGCACTGCCAACCTACTGATAGGATGGCTTCTCTGTTACCAGCACAAGCACTTGGGCCCCTTTGGTCGTACTTACTATTACTACTTCCTCGGGTAGTCTCTCATTCTAACACAGATTGCATTTTTGATGGGAGTTTAGAAAAAGATAACTTTTCCGACTTTGTGCCAGTCATTATTGAGCTTGATTCCACATGATTAACTGCATAACAATGTGCAGTAACTTAAATAGTTGAGTGGTGACCGAAACATCCAAAATCCACCAAGCAAAAGACAATCACATCACAGCCATCACCTGCAGAGAGAGTAGACAGGCATACGTTAGAAAGTGATGGTAATACATATTTTTTGCGTTTTTTTTTTTTTACTACATTTAAAGTAAGCTCAGGATGAAGGAAGCATAGCTGTAGTACCACGAATGACCAGCAGATGCTGTGAAATCTTGAGCAACAATGAGCAAGAACGATCCGTCCAGGAAACATTAGCAGTAGTACTACTTCGAGGTAAAACAGCAAATAGTTGTTAGAAGATCAGCTATAAATTTTATCTAAAATAATATTAAGGCAGTGTCGACTCTTCGTTCACAGAGGAAGCATGGAAACCTCTTTTGGTGTATGCACTGCTGAGCCATTTTCATTTGAATGAATGAGGCCAAATTGTAATCCAAGATTCAGGTCTCCTCTCCAACATAAGCTTTATCAAGGAAAACTATGACAACAGAGAATGTCTGTTAGAAAAATACTCAAAGTCCAAAACCACTAACACAACATGACAGAGATTCCTGGCTCTGGTGCTGCAGGGTGTTGTTTTACAGTCAAAACTGGAGCACACGGGCTTACCTTTCACAGGTGACAGTGAACAATTACTTTTAATCATATTTGGCCGTTACAGCATTTTGACAACAAAATTTGCAGACGTTGTGGTCCACGGTGCAGCCTCCAAACAATGAAGTCAATCTTAACAACATCACCTCAAACAACTACTCTTTACACCGTCTGTTTGCTGCTCAGCTCATCACTCTATTTTTGCATTTGTGCATTTGCCTTTTTGTTTGTGCGTAATAAAAATAACCCTACATTTAATTTATAAAAGGATGTACTCTTTTTTTTTTTTTGTTTTAAATTATAATATTTTATAAAAGTCTCAATTAATGCGGCGTCTAGGTATAGACGCCTGTGCCATGAACAACATAACAATGGTTGTGTACAGCAGAGGGCGCAAGGAAAGAAACAGAAAGTGTTGTAGGAGCATTTCACAGAAGGCAAATATAAAGTTTAAGTCATTTATATTTACAAATAAAATTTGAATTCACTAGTTTATTTGATATTTATTGTAAAATATTGTTAGAAATACATTTGATTATTTTCAAACTTGTATTTTTATGGGTCCTTAATTGTCTAAAACAAACAGGTTCAGGTTGAGCAGTTTGGAGACAGTCAGGGAGGCAAGATTGGCTTGGACATGAGCGGAGGGATAGTGGATGGTCAATGGACTGGTTCTTAGTGCTCATCTACTCTACCTCAGCATTTTATACAACATTCACACACATTTATACAAGCACTTCTTGGGAAGAGGAAGAAAGAATGACCTAGAAGATACGGTCAAGACAACTGCATATCCATGATGAAATCTACCGTTAGAGATGATCTTTGCAACATGGCACGTTTTTCTGCTACAAACCATCAGAAGATGAGGACACAGTTATCCTAAAAACTTGGACATTTGTGAATTGTAGCATCATTTTCAACTCTGAGCTGACAGAAGTGGCACCCAGTGCAGTCTTCTTCTGCTGTGGACCATCTGCTCCAAGGTTTGACGAACTCTCAACAATGCTTTTCTACACATACTGCTGCCATTCTTTCAGTTCAAAGCAGTCAGAGAACTTAAGAGTCACTGAGCACATTCTTTTTAAATCAGACCATTCTTTGTAAACCCTAGAGACAGTAGTGTAAAAACACCCAGTAGATCAATTTCTGACATACCAGCTCGTTTGGCACCAATGATCTGGTCTGTCTGGAGCTGGTCTGGTTTGAACATGACATATCCTCACGCCTCAGAATACTGTGCACATGTTCAGTATTGACTTTAGCAGAGCATGTGCATAAGGCTAAATGCACTGGTTTAATGCAATGTAATTGGCTAATAACATATTTGAGTGAAGCAGCTGAACAAGCACACTTAACAAAAGAGACTGATGAACACACACACACACACACACACACACACACACACACACACACCTTGCTTGGGCGGCAAACAGTGTATTTTTAAGTATAACTGATTCAAAACTACTCTATTGGACTCTATAAATAAAACACAGAAAATTAGGGTAATAGGTCCTCTTTCAACTATAGATCCATGTGGGTGCAAAAATCTAAAGAGAAGCACAAAAATATAATAACTGACAATGTAATTTAAAATTCCTCTGTTCTTCAAAAAACCTTTCACTCATTATTCCTTTGAAAATCCTGTCAAAGGCCTCCAGCTCAGTTCTGCGAGAGGATGAGAGCAAGTATGAATTGCATGTGAAATCAAACCCTGGCCATGCACTCACGACGACATCTTCCCACAATCATCATCTTAATCTCCACCTAAGAACCATGCTATATTTAGCACACGAGCCAGGACTCTGTGTCCTCCGAGAGAGCATGTTGTGAAGATACAAGTCTAAGTGTAAGAGAGATACAAAGTCACTTCAAAAAAAGTGACCAGTCTCACACATACAGTTTATTAGTATTGGTGGGACTTTGACGAGTTTTAAGCAAAATTTTTGACATTAGAGAAAAAGTTATTCATAACTATCTCAAAAACGTATCTTCATGTTCGCCTGCTTTCAGCACTGCTGACTTTTTGGCTGCAATTGATCTTTCAGAGTTAACTTCAATTGTTATTTCCTCCAAACCATCAACGTGTTTGTTAGATCTTATTCCTACTAGACTGCTCAAAGAAGTCTTTCCATTTATTGATACTTCAGTCTTAAATATGATCAATTTGTCTTTATTACTTGGCTATGAACCACAGGCCTTCAAGGTGGCAGTAATTAAACCGCTACTTAATAAGCCATCACTGGAACCAGCTGTCTTAGCTAATTATAGGCCAATCTTCAACCTTCCTTTTCTCTCAAAGATCCTTCAAAGAGTCATAAAACAGCTAACTGATCACCTGAAGAGGAATAATTTATTTGAAGAGTTTCAGTCAGGTTTCAGAATTCATCACAGCACAGAAACAGCATTAGTGAAGGTTACAATGATCTTCTCATGGCCTCTGACAGTGGACTCATCTCTGTGCTTGTCCTGTTGGACCTCAGTGCAGCTTTGATACTGTTGACCATCACATTTTAGAGATTAGAGCATGCTATAGGTATTAAAGGTACTGCCCTGCAGTGGTTTGAATCATATTCATCTAATAGACTCCCCATTTACATGAGCAAATTGGAGTCTTCATCACACACTGAGGTTAATTATGGAGTTCCACAAGGTTCTGTGCTAGGACCAATTTTATTTACACTACACATGCTTCCCTTAGGCAGTATTATTAGAAAACATTGAATCAATTTTCACTGTTATGCAGATGACACAGCTTTATGTATCCATGAAGCCAGATGACACACAGTTAATTAAACTGCAGGAATGTCTTAAAGACAAAGTTCCTGCTTCTAAATTCAGGTAAAACTGAAGTTCTTGTATTAGCCCCACAAATCTTAGAAACATGGTGTCTAACCTGATTCTTACTCTAGATGTGAGAAATCTTGGGAGTCATTTTTGACCAGGATGTGTTATTCAATGCACATATTAAACAAATACTGTATGTAAGACTGCTTTCTTGCGTTTGCGCAATATTTCTAAAATTAGAAATTTCTTGCCTCAGAGTGATGCTGAAAAGCTATCTGGCTTACTTGTGGTTGCTAGGATACTTAAGAGTAGAATGGGAGGCAGAGCCTTCAGTTTTCAGGCCCCTCTTCTGTGGAACCAGCTCCCAGTTTGGATTCAGGAAACAGACTCTTTCTCCAATTTTAACAGTAGGCTTAAAACTTTCCTTTATGATAAAGCTTATAGTTGGGGCTGGATCAGGTGACCCTGAACCCTCACTTAGTTATGCTGCAATAGGTCTAGGCTGCTGGGGGGTTCCCATGATGCACTGAGTATTTCCTTTCACTTACCTCTTTTTACTCTGTTTATACCCCACTCTGCATTTATCCATTACTTATTAACCTCTGTCTCTCTTCCACACCATGTCTTTTGTCCTGTCTCTCTCTCCTCAGATCCAACCAGTCACAGCAGATGACTGCCCCTCCCTGAGCCTGGTTCTGCTGGAGGTTTCTTCCTGTTAAAAGGGAGTTTTTCGTTCCCAGTGTTGCCAAGTGCTTGCTCATAGGGGGTCGTTCTGACTTTTGGGTTTTCTCTGTAATTATTGTACCTCTTTACATTACAATAAAAAGCACCTTGAGGTGACTGTTGTGATTTGGAGCTGTATAAATACAATTTTACTCAACCATACATTTATACAGTGCATTATAAACATTTTGAAACACTTTAAATTGGCCATGGACATGAGTTAGAGTCACCAATTAACCTAACAAGCAAGTCTCTGGACTGTGGGAGGAGACAATGGAAATAATCTGATAATAGCAATAAAGAAATTATAAGAAATATCCTATGTAAATATCTCTGGGTTTTAGCCAGCAGTCAATCACCCAGGGCTGAGAATTTTACCGGTCACTATCAGAACTGTTCACTATTACCACAGTTGGCACTAGTAAACTGTAATAGAAAAGACAATGCTTAGGTATTGTTCCAGCAAGGAGATGATATTTCAAGTATATCACTTATTAGCTGACAAGTCCTCTCATTCTTCTGTGAAGAAGCATGAGAGAGGACTTCCATAAGAATATCACCAGAAACGAGTGGACAAGGCCATACAATACTCATTCACCTTGTAGTATGTTTTACTCTATATGCCTCAGTGTTGGAGATACCTGATGAGCAGTCTATAAAGAAACATTTGTGATATCCAAATGGTGCCCTAAAATGTCTTAATCCTTTAACAGTGAGCGATCACCGACAAAGCACCTGTTACATGTCCTTACTTGCCGTGCACTGTTGCCAACTTCTCAGTAAGAAAAGTAGCTAAAAGTCGCTATTTGATGTCCTCACATAATTTGCATAATCAGTTATTTGCATGTAATTGTAATCAAGTGAAAAGTGAAGTAAAAAACGTTATAATAAGACTTTTAATGCCTTGCGTAGACCAATTTTATATAAATCTATTTAACATAAATTTTTAATGTTTGAATATCAAATTGAACAAAAACATTCGTGTGGGGTGCGGCTGCTAACTCTATATTCAACCCTCCTTCTTTATATTTATACCCTTGGGATCGGGGGGGTTGGTGTGGTCTAAATTCAGCGGCTGCATCACAAGGAAAAACACATGAAGACGACCCACTTCTGCTATGAAGGTCACATGACTTTCAGTACATACCAACTGGCGGCTCCCACTTGCCTGCAGCCAGGTACTCGCCAGGGCAACGTCAAAGCACATGAAGGGATGCAGTACGAAGGCTGTATGTACACAAAACACAATGAGAGGATTTCAGGCTTCTGATCTATCTCCAAACTCTCCAAAAGTCAACTAAATCTAGTGACAAAGTCACTAAGTTGGCAACATTGTTGCCATGAACAGCCGGTTAACGTTCAGCGTATCACCGCTGAGATGTCTGATCAAAGGCACTTTGAATTACTGTACTTACACGACCGTTTGTCCTATTGGAAAAATTCAAACGGTTCGTGAAAGCTGAAAAATTGCGCTTCACATACAACATGGGGTTATTATTGTCATTTACTCCAGAAGTCCACAAATGGCTGGACTTTTGAAGTGACAAATGATCACATATGTGGTTTCTTCCTGTTCTATTAGCTACACTGATATGCTCAACTTTAAATCTTTTGGTCTTGCAGTACCACATGCTCATAAAAAGACATTTTTGATCATCCAACAGTGACATTTTGTATGTTTAAGCAGTTGTGCATGATAAATAATATGCTAAAGTCGAGAATTGTCCATTAAGATGTTCCTCAGTTGACCTTTTTTTGTTCTTTTTTTCTTATTTTTCTCTTTATACAGATGTATAATGCTGTAAGTAGACATTAATTCAATAAAGATACTGCTGGAGAACACAAATAAAGGTATTTTCTGAATATTGTGTCAAACACTGAAGACACTTAGATTGAAAGAGTTACTTCCCAATTCTGAGGAAGCTAAAGGCTCAGTCAAGTAAAAATAAGGCCGCAACCTCCTCCTATCTACAGAAAAAAAAATAGTACAAACACTGTATACGCTACACAAATCACAGTATACCTACATTATTCAAAGTGCTTGTTAAGGTGCAAAAGCATCAACTCTATAGTAGAAGCTAAAAAAGACACTAAAACTGAGTTTGAAATGCAGTGCACACACAGAAAACAATTAAAAGAATGCCTAAAATACATAAATCCATAACAATACACATCAGTTCATATTGCAACACAACTGAAGTCTTAACGGTTACATGTTCTTTCTTTTGGTTATTCATAGTAGATATATAAATGTCTAACATTAAATTCCAGTGCCAACTTGTCAGATCCCTGTGTGCATAATATGCCAAACACCAGCATCAGTCATACAGAAGAAAACATCAAGGCCAGCGAAGTCACTTTCTGGCAACACAGCTTGTGATTCCCATACTATACGCCATACAGAGTGGATACAATCTCTGAACTGTGCACACATTCCAGCCATTTTGGTTATACTGCAACCTTTTCAACAACAACGTTTTCAAAGTTGACAAAGGCTCACAGGTGTTCATGGTAACAAGCCAAGGCTCAGTCAGAAGAAATGCGACTCCAATATTGTGAACTGAAAAATCTAGTCTGGTGCAGACTGAATGTGGAGTCGATGTAAATCCGAAGTGGGTCGATTGTAAAGAGAGCATTCTGAAAGAGGCATCAGCTAACCAATTAAACCGTGGTCTGTCATACATGGTAAAAGCTCAAACGCTTAGAACATAGCAGTATTCGTTGATAAGCTAGACCAAAATAAAACAGCTTTTTATTGGGAATTTGATATAGCTCAAACTGCACTGTGGCAGGGTTCCTCTTATTTGCCCTCTGAACAGTCTAGGTCGCTGCTAACTAAGCTAACGGTTCAACTCTAAACTCATTTTGCTCTGAAAATCAAACATTCACCCAAACGCAACTGAAAAAAAGCAAGAAAAAAAAAGCAATAATGAAAATGAAAACACCGACTTTAGGCAACGCTGGCTAACATTTACAGCACCCTTCAATTAAACTAGTTTTAGCACCGATATGTTAGCTGTTTCAGCTATCCAATAACAACCAGGTACATAAGGTCCTCCGGGCAGAGAATCGTCATTCCAAGGCCTCGGTTAGTGATTCGCGGTCGGAGCATCAAACCCGAATTAGACACTTGAAATATTTCAACGGATTTCAGACGCTACTCGAGCGCATTGTACATTTTCATCGCAAGAAATCTCATTGCACAAAACAACACTTTAAGAAATCACCTTGCTGTTGTTTACAAAGATGGTTAACTAGGGATAAACTAGGCTAAAAGCGAACCCCACAATCCAGCAGTTAATGCTGTTTGTTTAACTTGTCCTTCGACATGAAATAAACATCGCAGCGATGCTAGCAGTACTCACTGACTGACAGAGGCCGCTAAAATCCGGCTGTAGTCTCCACACAAGGCTCCAGGCTGTAGAGGAAGCACAGCTGATCAGCGGGACGGCAGCTTTCAATGTTCCAATGCTAGCCGCAAGAATACAGACGGTCCACGCGCACCAGCAGAAATGCTGTTAAAATTCAGCTGGCTACCGGATGTATTACGTTAGCCAAAAAAAAGGATCTTCAAAATAAAAGAAAAAATATATATGCAATGTTGGCATTTATAAAAATTACAATAATATTTAACAATAAATAATTACATAAATTGTTAAAGCGTGCACAATTATTAGGACGCATAAATTACAAAAATATATATCTTTGCCAGATACTTTTTTTCAGTTTGTACAGTAAGTGTAGCTCTAACGATGATTGTGAATTTCTTAAACATACACAGTGTTAAATGATTTCTTTATTTGCGCACGTAGATCTAAGATTGAACATACCGATGTAGCTAATGGAACAGGAAGAAAGCATATATATGTGATCATTTAATGCCACAAAGTTCAAAAAGCTTCTATTTAACAATAACGGTAGCGCCGCTGTTGTGCCAATAAGTGATTTTCGATGTTTCTGCGTTATTGTACCTACTTTGTAATCAATCCAGTGCTTTTTGGCCACTTAAAATATCTTTATAAAACTGTGATGTTATATTTTTTTGTAATTTCTGCAGCCCTCTGAGCCAGATTTCTCTTTAAAAGGCAATTTTAAATAAAAAACGAAAATACAAACGTTACTTTGCCAAAAACGGATTGTATCGTTCATGAGACATATGTTTAACTTATGTTTCACAGATTATGTATGGGTCAACAAGTAATTTAGGGCCTTTTAATTATAGACAATAATTTTTTGGCAAATACCGGAAATCGCTTTTTGGCAGACGATCACTTTTTGGCACAACACCTGCACCGGCAGCATGACCACAGAAACACTTCGTATCCCTCCCGTAACGTTATTTTAAAGGCCGGTTTACATTTATTTGGAAGAGCAAAACATCTTCCTTCCTGACTCCCAGCCTGGGGTTCTCTAAGAAGTCCAGCAGATGAAGAAGAACTTTATTGAATTCATATGTCTGGCTGTGTGCGCAAATGTCTCTGTTTTACAACAGAGAGAAAGGAGTCTTTCAGCACTGAGGGTTTTTTTTTATTTGTTCCATAACAATCTTATAAAGCGGCTAATCAGAGTTGTTCAGGGTGGCTTCTAACATTTTTATGACTGAATTATTTTGGTACATTATATTGTTATGGTTAGATACCAACTGCCAATTTGTCTGTGTGAAGGTGAAACCGTGCTGATCCACATTATCTCATTTTCTTCATTCATCAGCTCCTCCCATTTTCTCAACACACTCTCTTCACTCATTTTTATGTCTTTCTTTAATCGCCTTAATTTGTTGCACATCCTTTCCAACTCTATCTCTCTGCCTAGCCAACCTGTATCAGGGAAGACGATGACACATATGGACTGACAAGGCTTATTCACACATAGTTCGTTTCTTTCAGGGAGTTCTCTGAAGGTTAGCTTTGTAGAACCTTCAGGAACCGTTTAGGGAACGTTCCCTGAAGGCCCTCTGAGGTTTTCACCTAACTTGAGAAAATTAAACAGGTTAAACAAATTACAGTTTTAGGATTGTGTTTTTATGGTACAGAAATATAAGCAATAAATTTAATAATGCTATGATCCCATTGGACTGAAAAGATGCTTTCCTTTGTTTGAAAGCACTGAATGTGTTACTGGACAGTTAGAGCTGTACCTCCGACCACTTGGTGGCGGTAGTGCACCAATTCGTAGATTTCCAATCTCAAAGAGGAGCATTCTGGTCAAAAACAACAGCAATTTAAAAAACAAAACAAAACAAAAACAAAGTCCAAGTCATCTCAATTTTTATGACAGCATTTCTGTTATTTAACGGACTTCTCTTCACATTGAGTGCTGAATCGGCGCCACAATGAATGTGGCAAACAGAGATTTTTCAACAAACTTCATTAACAATTGACAGCTACAGTACAGGTATATGCAGCGCATATGAAAGCCAGGGTTACATAAAAGAAAAAAAAATCTAGGGAAATATAAAAATCAGAAAATAATAATGTACAAAGTAAACATATTAATTATTAATAAACATTAAATTAGTCCAGAATATGATTCTTTTTAATTGCCTTTTTATTCTCCAGTTCATTAATCGTGGTGATTAATATTTGCTTTGGATTCTGGTCATTCTGGTTTTATGAATATGAAATTTTCTCATGGGCTGCAGAAGCTGAATGAAATAGGTGTAAGTCCTCAAAACGTACTATAATGCCCTTTTCTTTAAGATGAATTATTTGTGCAGTTTTCTGCCTAATTGTAAATCAGTCCAGAACATTTTAACATATATACACTGACAAAATATATGAGAAATGGTTTCACTATATAACTCACAGTAATTGGACTGTTTGCTACTGTAAAACTAGAAAAAAAGGTCCGCACACCTAGAAAGTTCCTGAGAAAATCAACCTTGTAACAAAGCAGCATATACAATCTTTAACAATATAAATATAAAATCTATTACAAGACATAAATATGAAGGAGAAATAGAGGTGGCAACAGGCTAAAAAATGTAAAATTATGTTTAAATTTTAAGTTATAAAAAAAAATATTCCTCATTCAATCCTAGAGGAGAAAGTGTGCCAAGTATGTAGATCCAATAAGCATGTTTTTTGGGGGTGGAATTGACAGGACGGTTGTACAGTTTCAATACCAATGAAGTGAAGAGTAGAAACATTATGTGAGGCCTGTGTGAAATGTAAAGCAACTGAACTTTTTGAGTCATAATTTTATATTTATATTTCTTGTTATATGGCTTGTTTTTATTCTATTCCTTTATGATATGACCTCGCTTGATTTTTATCCACTTAAAGGTCTTTCCTAAAAAAAAGGGGGGGGGGGGTTGGATGTCTGGTTTTTTTTTTTTCCTTTTTTAAGGGTATTTTTCAGTGCCCTTTTTTTTTTAAGACTTTTTT
>VOQJ01005042.1:3485-13978 GCA_015052665.1 Apistogramma diplotaenia
TGGAACTTGTTACCATTAAATTTACAGACAAGATAAATTTTACTTTTATAGCTGTAGCCTTGGGGGGAGGGGGTGTGTGTATAATGTAAAACAGCTTGTTGGCATCCCTAAATTAGTGTGCCCGTCTCCCTCTCCCTGCCTCAAACACTCGCACACTCACACACAGACATGCACACACAGTGGAAGAGTTATGCCACCGGGTTGCTGTGTTGAATGGATTTGATGCTTGGAGCTGGTCTTGTTTCTCACACGCACTCATGCTTCATCAGCGCTCACTCACACTTCAGTAAACAAACTTAACATTCAGTTACTCATTCTGTTGGGTCCCTACCAACCTGACACCTGCACTTCTTGTTAAAGAAGCTAGACTAAACTGTGGGGGATTTTTGCATTATTTAATATTTTTGCAACTTGAAAGCTCTGCACTGTAAGTAAAGAAACCCATACGTCAGAAAAACACACACTTCTAGATCAAACTAAAGCGTTGCATTTGTAAAGAATTGATTGCCTTGTTTACAAGCTCAGCTGGGTTGGCCAGCTCACTCGATACAGTACTAATTCTTGTTTTGCTGCCTTGCCTGGACCTGACAGTGTACTTGCATGACTAGGCCTTCAGTATTTAAACATATTCAAACGCTTTAATATCATTTTAGCTAATGGAAGCCATATTTAAGAAAACCTAAAAAAAAAAAAAAGAAGTGTATTTTCAACCACATCTCTTCTCTGACCACTTGAAAGGCTGAGACTTGACCAGGTGTGCATCTGGCTGACCTGTCTTTGACTCCTCTTCTTCCAGCTCCTTGGCCTCTTCAGCTGTGGGAAGACAGAGGAGCCATTATCAGTGGAAGCAACAGTACAAAGGCAGGCACACAATGTAGTCACTTCATCATAAGCCTGTGGTGAGCTGATCCTTCCCAGCTCAAAGGACAAGCTGTGATGACAGAGCTATATGACGATGAAGCGCCAAACAATAGTACCCCCCACTACATCAGGCACACATACACACACACATGCCCACGCGCACACACAGAGAGTCATATCTACCCCTTAACCTCCTATCCAGCCCTCTCACAAAGACAGTAATCACATTAGGCTTTAGCTGTGGGCTCTCTGAAAACCACTGTCAATGGAGTTAGGGAGCCCAGTGATGACTGTCACAATTTATACACATGTGGCGCGCACACACAGACACACAGACACACAGACACACAGACACACACACACACACACACACACACACACACACACACACACACAGAGGCTAAAAATAGCCTGGGACAGAGTATCCAAGCACCAGATATGCATTCTGCGACACCATTCTCACTGCAATCAGACTCGAGATCCACTCTTTAACATGTAATACATGAGATTAAACTGCTGGTTGAACCAAACTAAATGTCAAGGAAACACAATTCAGATGTTTATATTCCAGCACATTTGCCTGATTTTCCTTGACTCTGACAGCAGGGACTATAATCCTCTAGGGAAATTAAGCAGAAATCCGTATTATTACAGCAGCAGAACGTGCTGAGTTTCCAGATTCAAACAGCCTGTATATAAGTCTTCCCACACCCTGTTCCTTAGTTTATCCTCCTCTGTGTTATGATGTACTTGGAAATGTATTACACCCTGTATATGTCCGTATATCATCACTATGTGTCATATACTAACACATATTCTCATTGGTAAGTCCAGGATATGGCTTGAACTTTTGTGAAGATTTTTGTGGAGGGTTTCATCAACACACAAGAGATAGTTTTGTTGCCAACTTTAAACTGAATGTCAAGAATACAACGGCGTTACCACATAAGCCTGTTTAAATCCACGTTGTCATACAGCACTTCCAAGTTGAATAGTCCCACCATTGGAAGCAGTGGAAATACCTTGAGGGACACGGCTTTGATAGCACAGTAAGGTTCAATTAAAAGGCACCTCAACATCAGGGTGAAGACGAGGCCATGCACAGAGAAGGGGTGAAAACTGTTGCCCTTGGACACCGAGTGTTACAATTTTATACCACCATTGGCTGCATTCCAAATGTGCAGGGGTAAGAAAGAGGGCGGATATGGTTTAAGTGCAAAAGCTGGACAAAACCCATAAAAGAAAAAAAAGGAGTCAGGGGACAGAGATGGCTGTTCATTGAAGCTAGTAGAATGTTAATGTTCCTGTTCAACCTACCATCTGTCCCTGTGTTTCTGAATTTCTTTAAATACTGCTGTGGCATCATGAATGATTCACATGTACGCAAAAAGAGAAAGGCTACAGTTAAAAAAACCTACGGTACTATAAATACACTCATTAGTGGCTTAATTAATTCGTTCTTGGACCCTAGAAGCAGCAGAGGCTTATTCTTTATAAACCCTCTGTGCATAATAGGACGCGAGACTTAGTGACAGCTGTGGTTTGTGCTGGTTAGGTTTTAAATCTTCTTTTGAGAATCAGTTCTAAATGACAAAAATCTAACTATTTTACCCAGTTTGCTGGTATTTCAATATTAACAAATTCCTCTTTTAATGTGCGCTTTTTAGATGCACCTGGAACAAATAATAACATCATTTAAAAAGCTTGAAAGCTTTTTACTATGGGCTATTCCTGCTTTTGTACCTAAGGGTTAACACAGTAAAATATGTGCACCACTGTGCTACAACCCCACAGGGAAAAAACACGGATTCCCTTTTGACTTTCCTCGCTCTCACAGGGGAGTTCTGTCCTATGTCGCTTACAGATGATTCCAAGTGTAGGTTTGATTAAATCACATGCTTATCTGAATGTAAGCTAAGCTTTAGAGAAATGGATCACAGGCCCTTGCTAGCATGGCAGATATGAAGCCAGTATAATTATTTAAAGAAAGCCAAAGAGAGGTGCGAATGGAAAATACAATATCAGAGAGGACAGAGCCATGCTGGTGCTGAGACAACTCTGCCTCGTGAAGTGAGCTTTCACTTCCAACTGCAATACCACAAGCCGTTCTGCTCCATTATGATACATACTAGTGCTCCACATACATTATGACAGGGAAGAAAAATGACTTACACACTTTTCCACTTTTACTGACCCTTACACCCTCAATATCCAGACGCAGTGAAAAAAGAGTCAACTTCAATCTGACCATATCCAGGAATACCATTAAAAGATAAGACAACCACAATTAGGTTGCATATCCCTGCTTTCTGCTCTTCCCACAGCTCTGGATATTAATGCACACCGATCCTATTTTAAGCCCCTGAACATCTGTATTCATAGTATCACTCTATCAGGAGTATAAGTGTTTGCATGATATGTGAATAAGTCAGTGTTCCCACCCTTCAGACTCCTGATTGGACAACACTAAAGTCTCCAGAAGCATTGCTGCCAGGGGACAAAATAAGACTTAACATTTCAATAAGGTGGGCAGTGGATGACCACATAATCAATCCCGCCTTCAGTGGTGGGGCTGCAGGCGAGACAAGCAGATCCTCTTCCAGCCCACTGAAGAAAAGGGTCCCACAACCCTAGGAGCCCTTTGCCCGTGGGAGGAACTGCATTATATTTTTCTCTTTCCATTTCATTTGATTTCATATGTTCCACAGAGCTATTTACTCTTTCCTCTGAGTCTGTGTCACTTCCATATTTATTTTTAAACCTCTGGGCCTTGGTGCAGACACTGGCTGACCTTTATTTAAATGTCTCCTCCACTCTGAGCAGATCTCATTACAGCAGAGCTGGTGGCTTTGCACTATCTATCTCATTTCAAAACTTTTTCTCTGTGCACTTGCGGCAATCCTCGGCTATTCCGCAACGCTAATTACCAGACCCTAGTAATGATGTTCCTCTCTGCTGAAGATATGTGTCCCACCATCCAAGATCCTGCCTGTACACATTAAGCAGAACTCCCTCTGGATTCTCAAACTTCCTTGAGCGGTTAACATCTCTGCTTTCTCCTCCACCTCTCTTGCTCTCATTGTGCCTCCCGCATGATTGAGGCGACATGTTGGAGTAATGCATAGCATCCACTGGGCCAATATGTGAAGAGTTTAATGAATCATCCAACATTTTAATGAAGGCCCTGAGAAGGCTTGAAAAGACTTGAGAGCATCACTGGTTAACATACATTATTCAGAAAGCCCTTGGATTATGTACGTAGTAGGTCAACATAGTCCAGAAACTAAAATATCAAAATAGAGGACATCATTTTATGACTTTATTTTATTTTGGAGGGCATTTGAACTGCAATTGTTTTAATATTTCATATTTTTTCCTAATGAAGGCAAGGCAGACCCAAAACATCCTTTCATCTAGCCTTGAGGACTCAACACAGAATTTCACGAGAAATTATCACCCGAGAATTGTGAGAATATACACTGGTGGTACACGTGCACAGGCGCTCTCCATTTCCCCCACCTTCTCTCCTGGCCTCCTCGCAGCTCTCCTTGATCTTCCTGCGGCAGACAGCAGCCAGGGCAATGAGCAGCACCAGCAGACATACAGCCAGGCCAATAGTTACCCACAGAGCCACCGGAGGGAACGCAATGTTCTGACCTGAAGCAGAAAGGGCAGAGGGAGAAAGAGCCTCATTATTCACTCTTGCAGTGCTAAAATAAGAGCGCAACTGTCACCGCTGTATCCATCACTATTATTGTTCAATTTGACAATTTTGCTGTTAGAGTTCCTTGTCATAAAGAATCTGAATTATACCGACTGCAGAACTACTAAAACACAACACGATGACACTAATGATGATTATTGCTATCATCGTCAGCACTGTCACATTGACTCCACATTAGCTTTGACTTTCAAAAACAGTGGGACTGTCAGAGAAAATAGATATGAGTGTGAAAATGAGCTTGATGTGAGCAGAGTAAGAGTTTCTTTACTACTGTCCAATTAAGACACTTGAGCCTTTCAATTGAGTCCAGATGGCAGACAGTTTACCATCGCACAAGACAGTGTTGTCATTTCAAACAGCACAGGCACAGCTTTCAGAGGTTGTTGGCACTAACTATCCCACCCCCTACCTTCTGCTACACATTGCTCAGATGTGAGAAGTTTTGATGATTTTGCTTTAATGCCCGGTCAATGTCTAGTTCTATATTTTGAGATATACAAGAAACAAGGACTTGTATGATGCATTTCTTTAAATATACTTTAGGTTTCTTTTTCTATACACATATTAAATGCAGGTTTCTAAAGAAAAAAAAATCACTTCTCATCACTTTGCACAGAATTACCCATCAAAGTTAGTGACAGTATCCTGGCAAACTGCAAAATGATGAGAAGAGAAAAAAAAACAAACAAACTGGTCAGCGGGACAAAAAAAAAAAAAAGATATCAGACAGAGCCAAATTTCCCTGGGGTATTCAAACTGAACAGAGAGAGAAGAAAACAGCAGAGCCACTAAATAGCTGTGAACCTGGCTGTAGCACAAACAAGCCTCCTTCAGAGAATGCCCACTCTGGGCTAAAAAAGAAAAAAAAGAAAAAGAAAACAAATACTGAAAAATGACTGCGATTGGACAGACGTGATGATGAAGCATCTGTAAAGACTTGGCATCAGAAATGAAGACAGACAGGCTGTAACACAAACCAGCCAGGATGGAGGGCTAATAGAGGCATCTAATCTCAGATGGAAATCCATTAAAAAAAAACAATGATGCTATTAAACAAGTGTAATTAATATTAAATAGTAATAATAATAATCAGCTTATTAGATTTTTAGAGCTGGCCACATCATTTGTTCAGTCTGTTGGCTAATCATTCACCTAATATTAGATGGACTGACATGGCTTTTACTACATAAAATTAATTCTTATGACTTGAGGAAAAAAGCTGATTGATGCATGACATTTAACAATAATAATTGAAGGAATTTATATAAAAAAGTCTGCACACCTATTCATCCTTTAACTCTTTATCAAATGCCATGATCATATCAAATTCTCAGTTTCTAAAATTTTTTAGTTAAGCAACAAAAAAACCCTCCAAACTTGCTCCATTCATCTCTTAGCATATTAGCATACCGATGTTAGCGTGTGACACACTGCACTGCCGCACCTGCATACAACCTCACAGATCCATAAGCCTTGACTGGTTATTCTTACATCATTGCTTTTATTTCATTTTTTTGTTAAAAAGGCAATGTCAGATTAAAAAGATTCACGCTATGATGTTATACATTCGAGAGCAGATAATGAAGCGAATGACATACTACAATTTCCATCATTATTAATCTGTAATTTTAAGGTTGCCATAACCTGCTTAGCTGTTTACATGCATTTCAAGAGTGTCCCTCGATACAAAAGACATTATAAAGACTCGTTGGTGCTGCAACTGCAGAGCGGAATAAAGAGCAAAATGTCAGAGAAAGGATAAAATCTGGAAAGTCAATCTTGTCATTATGATGAAGCTGTGTAAGCCTCCCCGGGCTAGCCATGAGTGATGATGCTGTGGACCTCTGTCCACTGAGCCTTTAGCGCTGCTATATTTAAAGAATGACCATCTGAAAGCCACTTCGTACCGAGAATGAAAACATGTATGAAATAGAATTAATCACACAAGTGATGTTCACGTGTCATGAATTCAAAAAAGGTAACAAATGTGTCGAACTTTTTGTGGTGAGTAAAGAAGGTGCAGTGCATGGTCTCCTTCTCTTTTTATTCTCATAGCTTCCCACCATGCATTCCCTCCCTGAAGGCAGGCTGATAAAGACAAATGCCATAGTCGGCTATCATTGCAACACTGGGGCCCAAAGGACTGCAGGATCATATTTTTCTTTTTCTCTTGTTTGATGATGTGATTTTGTTTTCTTCAGAAATAGATTTGTCTCTAATGGCTCTGTTTACCTATCCTCTCTTTCCCCTTTTTCCCTACTCCCTCTGTGCAAGGGTAAGGATGGAGTGCTCTGGGCTGTGCTGTCACATTACCTAGAGTCTGCAGACCTGAGAGCTGCACCAAACAGGACAAACTTCACTGATACACTTGGCATTTTCTCAATGCTGTTAATGTGCAGCACTGATCAGAATACACACTTGAAAAGTTGTCTGTTAGAAGAATCAATTGTAAATTTTGAGCCAACTTTGTACTCAACACTGTTGGAAGTGTAATATGTGTCTAACATTAAGCTGATTTGATTTGATAGAGACAGACAATGATAATAACGGACCTAAATGCCACACTCTCATCAGGGTTCCTTGTCTGTATTTATTATCCTTCCACATTTGCTGATGCCAGCACACAGCGCTGTGTTACCAGTAAACATGAAATGAATGTCGTGTGCACTCTGAGCACACATTAAAAGATGATTTCTGCAAAGTAGATCTTTTTTTCTTTTTTGCCATATTGGCACATAAAGGACTGGAAGCACTTTTTGCGTATTTAAACTTAACACAGTGTTTTTGAATTTGTTGGTGATGTGTTACAGCTATGCTACACATTTTGTCATCAATGTATAGCAGGAATGTTTGGTCCTCTAAAAAATATGAAAGAAGCATTTAGCAGACTTCATAAATTTGTAAGTAAGTAAATGAAAGGAGATCATCTGATTCCACGGTCTCGTTTTGAATTCTTGAAGGCTTTGCTTGCTTGGGCTGTGATCAGAAACCAGCAGCTTCTGGTTATTAATTTAGTAGCTGTTTCTGTCATGTGATGTGGCTAGTAGGAAGGGACACAATCCAGAGCTCCTGATAAATACATTGCAAGGGCACGGCTGCAGTAACACTTGCACATTATTATAGCTTATTGATTATGTTGTTATTTTACTCAAACTAAGTCTGTGAGGCTACATTTTAATTTAAGGCAGTTGCAGAAGCTATAAAATGATCTTGTTGTATCATTTTCTGCGACGCCGCATGTGGAGTATAACACACTATGTTGTTTCCATTCCTTGTAGCTTTTTTATGCCTATCATAAAAAATAGAAGGTTGTTGTGAGTATAGCATCAATCAATATTTGCAACATTTTTATATGTTATATGAACCACACCTGGGGCTTATCCTGAACTAATACTTGTTATACAAGGGGGTGCATCACTATAGGTATTCTGTGTACCATAGAAGGCCACAGAAGCCTACTAAGGCAAAAATAGATATTTAATGGGGGCACGTAACAGAATGATAAAATACCACGTCCATATGGAGCTTCTAACATGGGGAGCAACGCCAGTGAGAAATGAGGCTCCCTTAGTCTCTGGAAGACACTATAGAGGACTCGCAAGGGCCCAGCTTAGGTATTGTTTGGGCTTCAGTGAATGCAAGAGCCAAGATTTGCAGGCATTTTTTACAAGCCTGAGTGTTTTCTCTCCAGCACCTCTGGTGGAATAAAGTGCCCCTAAGACTCCCTTGCCTGTCATCTTGGTTCTGCAACGTAAAGGCGGTCGAGATCAAAGCTGCTTTCTCTCCCAACTGTCACCCCAGTTTTACCTTCTAGAAGACACCTAGCCTCTTAAGCTGTGACCAAAGGAGAATAATGTCCCTTGACAGAAGGATGGCTTCAGGCTAAAAAGAGCCTCAAGGCTCATTGTAGACTAGCTGGAAGGATGAGGAAGAGGAGAGGAAGAGTCAATTAGGTTTTTCTTTCATTGTCAGGATGAACAACCTGGCCTTTTCCTGTCTGGTTGTGAAGATGGAGGAAAAGAGAAAGGGCACCTGTTACAGAGGAGACTTGATCACAGAAGAGCAAGCTGGACTAGAGGCTAGCCCAGGGGTTGAGCAGCAGCAGAGCCCGGCCCTGCTAGAGGGCCTATATAGCCCTGGAGACCACAAAGGCATAGCCAAGCCCAGAACTGGGCTTCTTTCTAACAATGACAGTCACAGGGGTGAGATAAAGACATTTATTTAAACAATACAGGAAGACAAGGAAGACACGGTAAAGTGAATGAGATATAAAACTCAATGAGACAAAACAGGAGCTCAAAATGAAATCATATTCACCCTAAACTAGTGAAGTGATTGATGTATTACTACTTCTGCAAGTGCAAACAGACACACAGGCGATGGTGATTTCAACTTTTTTTTTATGCAGTTTTTGCGTAACAGAAGAAGAGATCGGCAGAAACAATAACAACAGTGCTAATGGAAAGAAGGTGGCCTTAGTGTCAGAGGACACGGATTAACCAGAATGAAAAACATGAGCATGAATATTAGGATTACATTGAACAAATGACTTTGAATTTGATTCAGCTTCAGTTTCAATTATGAACCTTTATTATCAACTTTGAAGGTGTGCGTTAAAACAGCAGAACCCTCCCTATTCAGCCCCAGCTTGAAAAGCTCGTGACCACACAGGCACACCAGCTGTTCTCTCAATATTTCTAGGAACACCTCTCTTCCCCGGGAGAGGACAAGGAGCTGACTTGTAGAGGGAAAACTTGGCAAACTGAGATGGATGGCGACAGGTTTTTGTCCTGTCAGCATCTTCACTCTGAGCCGTCGTTCTTTTTTGCATTTCAATAAATAGCTTTTCAGTGAGATGCTACCTCACTGTCATATTGGCATGCAGAGAGGCAATGTGCTCATCTCTAGGACGACCTAGCGCCCATTTACTTACACAATTTGTCTGACATTATTGCCCTTCCCTTGACGCTATGGGTTTGAGGCAAGCAGGAGTGTATGATGTGCAGACGTGCACATTAAAACAAAATAATGGCTCTGCATTTATAGGAATAAAGTTTCTAACAGCCCTCTTTTTTCTCAGCGGGAGAACTATAAAAGCCATCTGGTAGTGGTGGAGAAAGTGGTGGGAAGTATGCCGGAGAGAAAGGTGGATGAGTTAGTGAGTCAGTGAAGGTTAAAGGGATGGGGTAAGCGGGGAGAGTGACCAAGCGACCCGAGTAGGTGAAAAAACAACTGGATGAATGAGTTTTGGCTTCATAAGCAAGCAGACACTGAGGCTGTGACTGCGTGAATGCTGGACTGGGCTTGAATCACAATGAACTATGTGGTATTAGTCTACTCTCAACTTGTAAGCTATCTCTCAGACATGTCAGGCTGCTTCTGACCTTTCCTCAGTGGAAGGTTGGCTCAAAGTGCGGAGGTAGTCTGCCTATAATGCAGTAGTATGGATTTAGAATGATGAGACGGTGTGCTAAGGTTACCACCCTCATAAAATGAGTCAGACTTTAATCTGATTGATCCACAGGTGAATATTCTGTGCCACTCAACAGTCACACAGCACAGAGAGGTTACAATGAGACACGGAGATGGAGTGCACTTGAGTTTCATTTGGCAGGTCAGAGATGTAGATGGATTTGGATGATCGCAGCTTGTGCATATGAAACACGGCAGTGTAGCTGCATGAATGAAAAACTAAATTAATAGTATGAGTAATAATAGCATCTGGAAAAGGTATGTTTAACTTACACAGGCAGTATTTATGCTGTATGAAACACAATGTTTATCTGTCCCAATTATCATGGTATTTTATATATATATATATATATATATATATATATATATATATATAAATATAATAAATTTTTTTTTATTTATATCTACACCTAAACACATAAATTTAATATATATA
>VOQJ01005045.1:12696-23141 GCA_015052665.1 Apistogramma diplotaenia
AATATGACATGCTACGATACGCTACGATACAATACGACATGCTATGATACGCTACGATATTATACGACATGCTACGATACACTACGATATTATACGACATGCTACGATACACTACGATATTATACGATACAATACGACATGCTACGATACGCTATGATTCAATACGATATGCTACGACATGCTACGATACGCTACGATACAATACGACATGCTACGATACACTACGATATTATACGATACAATATGACATGCTACAATACGCTATGATTCAATACGATATGCTACGACATGCTACGATACGCTATGATTCAATACGATATGCTACGACATGCTACGATACGCTACGATATACTACGACATGCTACGATACGCTATGATACAATACGATACGCTATGACAGGCCTATTCGTTTACTTTTTCTTCTCGGCCATGTTTGAATTTTTGAGATGCCACTGGGCCGAAGACCCTACTTATATTATTTCTTGAGACTGAACTCTAAATATGTTACCACCTGAACTAAATCCTAAAAATAAATAAATGCATTCCCAATAAAGGCTTTGTATTGTATCATTTACTGTTGAGCAAAATAATTCAAGTGCACTGCAAATTTCAACATTTGGTCCGAACCTTTAGTCAGCACATATGTTTAATAAAAAATAACAACGTTTTGCAACATTAAGTCTTCTATAAATTTTAGATGAATTTGCAGAAGTGCATTATTTTACATTTATTGATTTGTGAGTCCAGGTTAAAACAGCTGAGGTACTTGGAGAGAGTATTCTGGGCTGGCCTTGCTACGAACCAGGAGCGGTGCTTTCAGTTACAAGAGGAAGCGTGGAAATTTTTAAAACTCACAGGAAATATGATTTGATTGCGTTTTTGGGGGTGACGTTGGGTCAGTTGGGGGGTTGGGCCAGTCGGCTGCTACGATATGATAAACTATGCTACTATACGATATGCTAAATATGCTATGATACATTTTAACTCATATCTGGGAAATTCCCAGGCAGGTCTACCTGGGAATGGCTCGGGATTAGTGATGGGAAGTTCGGCTCTTTGCTCTTTATCCTTTTACATTTTAGCTTAAATAAGCAAACTAAATGATTTGAAGCTCCTTTGACTTCAGTCTTTTTATGATCAGCTTTATAATTGCTTTATTTTATTTTGTCCTGTTAAAAAATGTCTCACTTTTGTTTAACATTTTGATGAACTTTCAATGGCACACAGGAGCTGCAGCAGCAGGTTATAGGTACAGTCTTGGGGAGGGCGATGGAGGCTGCTACAGTTCTTGCTTCGGGATCAGACCAGGGTCAGCAGATGGAGACCTAACCCCTAACCCTAACCCTTTGGAAGCTGGGCAGCATATTCACAGTCCAGATTACAAGAAGTCTTTCCAGCTCAGTTCACATTTTAAAACTAGTCCCTCAGGTACAGAATCTCTGTTCAGAGCAGTGAACGCAGCTTTTGCCTGAGCAGCAGCTTCAGTTGCAGCTTCTCTCACCTGAGTGTGTGTTTGTCCTGGCAGAGACAGCCGCCTTCACAGTGCAGGCCGTATCTGCCGTCCGGGCACATCCTCTCCCTGCAGTGCTTACCGTGGAAGCCCGGCTCGCACAGGCAGGCGCCATTGATGTTGTAGCAGCGCGCCCCGTTAGCGCAGTCACACACACTCTTACAGTCCTGCCCGTACGTGCCCGCAGCACACTCCTCTTTACACCTGAAGGGAGGGAAACACAGAGGCGCGAAACAGCTGGAGCAATGGGAGAAGATGCACAGGTGTGTTTGATTGACAGTGCGCACAAAGCAAATCTAAACCTTCAGTTTTCCTGCAGCTCTGCAGAACAAACATGCTCAGATTACTCCTGTTCGCTGATGTCACTGCCAAAACATTTTCAAACGTTTTCTGCAGACGAAAGCTTCAGTTTTTCTGTCACTGACGAACCCGAACAGCAGTCAGCGGAGCCACATGCACAGTGACTTCACGGTCACTCACCTGCTGCCAGTGAAGCCTTGGTCGCAGCGGCACTGTCCACTCTCAGGGTCACATCTCCCGTTGTTGTGGCAAACACACTCGTCAGTGCAGTTTGGCCCAAACCTGCCTTCTGCACAGCGCTCGGTGCAGACTGCACCCTGAGCAGCACAAGGGAAACATCAGCAAGGACAAAATCATTTCTGCTGAACTCAGAACAGAACCTGCCGTCACACAGTCAGAACGACACATCCATTAAAAATGTCACTGTTACAACAACGTTTCCTCAGAATGTGAAGCCAGCTGGAAAATGGGAGACGAGCTCATTTCACAGCTGGATGAGAGAAAAGCCTGAAAATGTACCGTCCATCCGGGGGGGCAGGCGCAGATCCCTTTGCCTTTACAGATGCCGCCGTTCTGGCAGGGGCATCGCGCCTGGCACTTCTTCTTACATCTGTCCTCACAGCTGGGGGGAAGAGGAGAACCTTAATGTCTCCAACCTTATCCAAGAGACTGCAGAGGTGTCAGTGTGTTCTCAGGAACCTGCTCTGCTCCTTGATTCGCACTGCACCAGAGCAGCTTTGCATGATTCAAAGTGCTTGTTAAGTGCTTATTAACCTTTGCACCGTCACTCGGACTCTGTTGCAGCTTTAGTCTTTGATCTGAAGTCTGAAGCGAACGTTTGCAGACGTTATGGAGGTGTGTTACTGACAGCTGCTGCAGAGGCTTTTGGCTGTGACGCTCCCGTCCGTCACATCTGTTGGACTCTGAGGCATCAGAAGATGGGATTTTCCCGGTCTTCCTGATTTTGACCAGCCTGTGTGGGCTGTAGCCTCAGCTTCCTGCTCTTAGCTGACAGGGGGGCTCCAGTGTGGTCTTCTGCTGCAGCCCGTCTGCACCAAGGCCTGACCTGACAGGCTCTTCTGTATGATAATAATAACCATAATAATGGTTTCACAGCTTTTGTGTCTGACAGTAGCTGCATATGTTCTGGACTGTAAGCAAAGCTTCTCAGGAATCATCAGCACAGCTGCATGTGTCTGTAAAACACCCCGAGGTGAAATAATATGAAAAGGCTACAAATATACACAATTAATCAGATTCATCCCATAATCACTGTTGCCAAGCTGCCTTTTGTATGTGCTCAGAGTGGCAGTGTGAGAGTTCCCACTAATGTGCAGTGGGGAGGTGTTTCACTGCTCACTCATCCTGAGGGCCTTCTAAAAGCCGGGTGCAGCAGACGACTCAGGGCAGAGGAGACCATCGGGGTCTCGTTCCATTTCCAAATTAAGTTGTGGAAACAAATAAGAGATGGCTCAGCAGAGAGGAAGATCCGGGTTCGACATTCCTCCTGAGAACATTCCAATAATTAAGTAGAGTCTAATCAAGCGTCTCCCGAAAGAAATAACTGAGTACAACACTGTAACAATGCCTCGTACTGAAGAGGGAAATCTACATTTTCAGCTCCCAGAGTGACTGAAATATCTCAGCTATTAGATGGTTCAACAGGCACTTATGGTCTCCAGATCCTAAATTTATCTCACGCACCACAAACAGCTCAGCAAAGCCCGAAGCCTTGAGAACAGCTGCAATCCACGAGGTTCTGCTGCAGAGCGTCTGCAGCGCCGTGTTCAGGCCCCGAGTACCTGCTTTTACTTCTGGAGCGTTGGTCCTCCCATCACCCGAGCTGGGAGCTGACGGCTGTACGCTACACCCTTAATAACTTTCCTTCTCGTCACCATGACGTCACTCAGTGTTTGAACTTGTTTGCAGATGGACTGAAAAACGCACAGGTACAGCCTCGGCAGGTAAACGTTGGCATTTAAACGTGCTGCTTGTAAAGCTAACCTGAAACTGCTGCGGTTCGTCTGCACCTTTTATCACTTTTGCAAAGTCAGTGTTGGATTTTAGAAACATGATGAGCTGAGCTGTTACTGTGACATTTGTTTGCACTCACAAAGTCCCCGTGAATCCATCCCGGCAGACGCACTCTCCCGTGGCTTTATCACAGGATCCTCCGGGGGCACACTTGCACCTCTGCAGGCAGCCCTTCCCAAAGCTGCCGGCCGGACACGAGTCTTCGCAGTAGCGTCCGATGAAGCCCGGAGGACACTGACACGTTCCCTTCACGGGGTCGCAGCGCGCGCCGTTCTCACACGTGCACTGCTGCTTGCAGGTCGGCCCCCAGTGTTTGTCATCACAAGCTGAAAGAAAAGGGGCCCAAACCAGCCTTAGTGTGCTGCAGCACGTCAAACGTGCCCTTTAAAGCGGAGTTCGGCCTTCTCCACCAGGTATATGTATACAGTTACACAGTTATGTGTATGTGGTTACACGAGGACAGGCGGGCTCTCCTCCCCTGATCTCATCATGGAGAAATTCTATCGATTGCATTGAAAGCCCAGTTTGCCAAATCCATGATGTCACTGTTCTGACAGTATGTGAAGAAAGCAGGTAGATGAGGAAGGACAGGAAAGAGAGAAAATAAGGAAGAGAAGAGCAGCTGTCAGCTGAAGGGCTCCTCACTGACCTCAGCACAGGACAGCTCCACACACACACACACACACACACGCACGCGCACACACACACACGCACACACACACGCACACACACACACGCACGCACGCGCACACACACGCACACACACACGCACACACACACACGCACGCACACGCACACACACACACACACACACACACACACACACACACACACACACACACACACACAGGTTCCAGTGGGTTAAAGCTCCTCCTTCAGTCAAATCTGTTCTGCAGTGGAATACAAACATGATTCTTGTGCATACGTGCGATCATTTTGTGATCTGATTGTCCTCCCCACAGTGTCATGTACACTCAAATATATGATGTCATGGGAAGCAAACAGAAACAAATGCGATTAAACTCGGTGCCTTCTGCAGCAATAAAAACAGTAAGAGGCAGCCTCTGATGCCGTTCTGCATCATCGCCTTCAGCTTACAGGTGTCACATTACCAGCTAATAATTCGGAGTTAGCAGGGAGATCTGCACGGAGCTTACAGGCTGGACCAGCTCATGAGGGAGCCTGCTGATTGGCTGTGGGAGGTTAGTCAGCAGTGCAGAGTCACACAAGGTTTGGATTTCAGCTCGTGATGAAGCGATCTCGGTCCACTGAGGAGCCCGGATTGGTCACGGCTGCATTCTTCAGGCCCCACTGGATCAAACGTGACCGATGGACGAATCAGTCATCGTCTCCCAACCTACAAATGTTTCCTGCAGCTTCATGCTGACCTGCAGTGAAGCACCCTGAGCCCCTCATACATGTTCTCAGCCCTGTGGTGAACACATGCAGCTGCTCTCAGCATAAAGAGCCAAATTCGGCTCGGAGCAAACAGACTGCAGTGTTTGTAGCAGGACCTCCTTTGTTTAAAGGAGCCGTGACTGGTTCTCCGAGTGGGCACTGGAGGAGGGAGTGTGTCATGTTGAGTAATGAGAAGCTCAGCTGGAGCAGCGATTATATTTACACAGACATTCTCCAGGGCACCAGACGTGAGGCTGAGGGGTGTGTGGCACTCACCAGGCTGCACGAATCAGGCTTTCATTAGTCACAGTGATGCCGTGAGCGTGGAAACTGATTACCAAGATGTAAACATGTTTATAGGTTTACTTTCAGGTTTCTCCGGTTTTATTTCTGACGTATCTGCATGACTTTCTTCATGAAGGTCAATAATTCTGATTTCAAACGTCCAGCTTTGTGCTGCACATCAGCAGCTAACTTTGGGCCTTTGTGCATGGTTCTGCATGGTTCTGCATGTTCTCACAGGAACCAGTCTGTGGGACCTCTGAATTTTTTAGCGTGTTCACATCGTCCTCATGTTACTCGAGAACAGTCGTGCTGGTAACCTGAGAACGTTCCCCTCCAAGCAGAACTGGGGGACATGTCGAGTTATGGAAACATATTTTTACGTCGTCACAGGAAGTGACTTTGCTCACTTCCTGTCGGGATCACAGCACGGTGGAGCCGTCCAGCTGTGGCCCGTTTCTGATGGCACGTCCACAGAAGGCTTTTCTCCACGCAGCATGAAGCAGCTTTTTGCTGATGTTGACATATTTAAACTTTGATTCGTACGTAATCATTTGGTGTGAAAGCACAACAACAGCAGGCTGCTGCTTCACCTGCCAGCAACAACCTCACATTTGCCAAAGTTGGACAAGCAGCAGCATTTAAGTTCTCTCTTTGAAGAGGAAGGCAGAGCCAAAGCTGCTGTGGTTCTCCATCATGAGGCAGATGGAAGCACGTTTGTACCTGCAGTGGAACCAGCAGGGCGGTTCTGTCCAGAAACACATCGTGACGGCGACGTCTGTGATCTAAGACGAAATGTTGACACTGCATCCATCCACGGCCGGATCTTTGCCGGAGTACCGTGGATGGGAATCAAGGCCTGCTCCAGTGGCGAACCAGCTCCCAGTTGCCATGAGAATTGTTTGACTCCAAGATCATCACTTCCCTTCACCAAAGCTGGCACAGCTTTCCAACAGCTGCACATTGTAAAACAGTGACTTCAAACTGACGGCAGCAGAGCTCCTGCACACCTGACCCACATGGAAGGGCTCGGAGAGCTGAGAAGACTTAACTATGACGCTGAGTCCATCAGTGATGTGACCTGATCAGTGCTACACAGCAGAGGAGAGCAGCGGCTGGCGTCCTCCACTTATTCCCATCTGTTTGTGTCTGTCAGCCAAAGTGTCCGGCAGTGGTTTCATCATCATCATCAGGCAAAAGCACGTACATGATGAACTATCTGACATTTTCATCTCTTGACAGAAGTTAATAAAACACATTTTACAGCATCGATTAGAGAAACCTGTCCTTCAGAATAAAAGCCTGCAGGGAAGGCTTCAAGGCGAGGCTGAGACGGTTTGGAGGATCTACTGGCAGGAGGAGAGGAGGAGCACCTCAGAGGAGGGTCACAGCTGCAGTTGTGTTGACAATATTTCTTTTGTAAATTAAAGTGATGTTATTTTAAACTAACAAACTTAAAGTGATCCTATCAAACTTCAACCTGTGGCGCTTCACAGCAAACTGCAGATATTCTGCTGATGTGAACGTCTGCCTGTGCTGAGCGGCTCTCAGGCTCGTGTCTCTGCTGCAGACACGATGATGCGCCCACAGAAAGAGTCGTTAATATGACCGCTGTGATCAAACGGGAATCTGCATTTCTGCATGCGAGTGAAGCCACTAACCGCTGCACGCGTGCGTCAGTGCTGCACGTCTTCAGCTCCTTTATGAAGAGTGCAGACCAACGTTCCCGTCTAACAAGCATCGCAGGAACTCACTCTTCATGCAAACTGAGGCCACATGAAGCTGGAAACGTGCCAGTGAGGAGTCATTATCACTGGCTTATTTCAGCTCCCCCTTCCTGTGTTTTTGTCTCCTTATAGGGTGAGAAGTATAGACCCCCCCCCCTTCTATTCTCCACATTCATGAGCAAACAATGCGAAGAGTTGAAGTATGAAAACATCGGGCCCCTCTCCTCTTTCCCAAATAGCTCAACACACAGGCATCCAGGAAGTGTGGGGTCATATTCTGCCAAAATCACAGGAGCCAAGGAGGAAGAGGAGCAAAGAGAAGGAGTGAAGAGGAAAGAAGAAACTTTAAGTGAGGGTTAGGGTAGCAGGGAAGTGTAAGAAGAGACAGAGCGAAGTGAAGCATGCAAAAGAAGGAGAGTGAGTAACATTTTCCATTTCCTCTTCCCATCATGCTGCTGTCAGGACATCAACCGCTGCCGTTGAAGCGAATTCCTCCTCTGCAGCGGGATGGGGGACAGAAAGGGAGGCTGTGCACTGTTGCCCAGCTCGCTGTGATGAAATGGGGCTGAATGGAGTGGAAAACACTGGATGATCACATTTACAAAGATGTCAGAAAAGACAAACAGGGAGACTGTGACTCTTGTATAAGCATTTCTGCTGACTCCAGGTCTGTGAACGTGTGGCAGGAGCAGCCTTATGGACTCCTTTCTGTGCATGAAACAGAGGTCGGTGCCTCTGCACGGCTGTGGCTCCAACCACAGGAAGTGAACTGGTGTTGTGAAGCTGGTTCAGCTCAGCGTCCTGGTGGAGCAGTAAACTGGTTTCTGGGCTGAGGCTGATAGGAATGACTCATGGTGTGCATGCAGTAATGCTCCCTTGCTGTTTCCACTGGAGCGGCTTCAGTGTGTGATGGAGAGGTGTGTGTGAACATCAGCCACGTGACTAATGGCTGTTGGTCATTTCCTGTTGTGTGAAGTCTGGTCTGTCTGTGGAGCTGAAGGAAGGAGAAAGTGATGGGAGAGCAGAGGCTGATTCATACCGCTGGAGCAGTCCTCGCCCCGCCAGCCTCCCTCGCACTGGCAGCGATCTGGGGCGACACACCGGCCGTGGACGCACTCCTTCGTGCAGCGAGCTGTTGGTGAGAAGAAACCGAGTTAGGTTTGTGGAGAACAGTCGGGTTTTAAAAAGCTTCAATGTTTATGTTTGGCCAGAGAACTGGATGATGTGACAAAAGCACAGTAGTTTTCATTTAGCCAGGTTCCACTGAGGCTGGAGACCGATGTTTCCAGAGAGACCTGCCAAGCAGCTTCTTTTCAGAGACCCTGTCTTGGCCTTTAGCTGATGGTGCGCAGAGAGCCAGGAAGGTGGAGGGGGTCTATGGGGGAAGATACACAGGAAAGGCTCACAGGTCGCACATGAACCTGGGCCGCCCACACCACAGGTATGCAGCACCACCTGCTCATCCACTGAGCCCCCCCCCTTCTAAAAACCTGGTGATGAAGTATGATCATACACAGGAAGCAAATACTGAAACACACTGAAGCCACTAAAAAGGCTGTTAAACCTGGATTCCTTCCAGTTCAATTCAATCCAGCTTTAGTCATACAGCACCAAATCACAACAAACAGTCGCTGCTTTTTATAATAAGGTAAAGAACCCAACAGTCACAACGAGCCCCTGTGAGCAGCACTTGGCGACAGTGGGAAGGAAAAACTCCCTTTTAACAGGAAGAAACCTGCAGCAGAACCAGGCTCAGGGAGGGGGGGTCATCTGCTGAGGGGGGAGAGACAGAGATTAATAATAAGTAATGATTAATGCAGAGTGGGGTATAAACAGAGTGCATCATGGGAACCTCCCAGCAGCCTATAGCAGCATAACTAAGGAGGGTTCAGGGCCACCATGTCAGAGTGAGATTATTCCATCAACAGGGAACGCTGATTGCTGATTGGAAGAAGGCCATGCCAGCAGGTGACGTCAGTGAATTTGGGGAGGCCAAGTCTAAACCACGCCCCCCCTCCCCCCCTGTTTTATGAGCTCTCAGCGCTCCGAGATAAGAGGAGTATAAATTGTTGTGGTGAGCTGAGAGAGCGGCTCTTCATGGCTGGCATGTTTCCAGAGCTGAGAGACCATGATCATGAATATTCTTCTGATTCTTTAATAATACATATTTTATATAAAACCATTAAGTGCTTTGACATGACTTCACAAAAAGAACTGGACCTGACAAAAGAAAACAATTATTCTGCAGATTATTTTCTGGAATTACTGTGCGCAAGTCTGTGAAATCTGTGAAAAAATGAAGAAACAATGACATGTTCAGGTCTTCTTGAAGACATTCAGTTTACAGTGATACAAACCAGCTGATACAAACTTAGCAGGCAGTTTATTCTGACACTCGGCTCAGATTAATCCCTGCTGATCAACTTCTCTTTTGCTTTTCTGTAACGGTTCATAATCATGTTTACATGATTTTGTTCTTTCAAATGTTTCTCATTAGAGGCTGTGAAACTGATTTCAAAGCCTCAAATTTGAGTTGTTTACACAATCAGAAATCTATTCAGCTGATCTCTATTCTTTCCCTGTAAATGTATTCCAGCCATCACAAGCAGTGCAGGAGCTGCCAGCTCAGCAGCTGGGCTCAGCCTGCATCTGAAAGCAGCTGTGTTGAGATGCCGTTCAGCCCGTCTCTGAGCTGTCTCTGAGCTGTCTCTGAGCTGTCTCTGAGCAGTCTCTGAGCAGTCTCTGAGCTGTCTCTGAGCAGTCTCTGAGCTGTCTCTGAACTGTCTCTGAGCAGTCTCTGAGCAGTCTCTGAACTGTCTCTGAACTGTCTCTGAGCAGTCTCTGAACTGTCTCTGAGCAGTCTCTGAGCAGTCTCTGAACTGTCTCGGAGCTGTCTCTGAGCTGTCTCTGAACTGTCTGTGAACTGTCTCTGAGCAGTCTCTGAACTGTCTCTGAACTGTCTCGGAGCTGTCTCTGAGCTGTCTCTGAGCAGTCTCTGAGCTGTCTCTGAACAGTCTCTGAGCAGTCTCTGAACTGTCTCTGAGCAGTCTCTGAGCAGTCTCTGAACTGTCTCTGAGCAGTCTCTGAACTGTCTCGGAGCTGTCTCTGAACTGTCTCTGAACTGTCTCTGAGCAGTCTCTGAATTGTCTCTGAGCAGTCTCTGAACTGTCTCTGAGCAGTCTCTGAATTGTCTC
>VOQJ01005048.1:8430-18925 GCA_015052665.1 Apistogramma diplotaenia
AAATCAAAAACAGAAAAACAGTTCATATTATAAGAATGAGCAGCAACACTTTTTCCTTTTCTTTCTTTCTTTTTTTTTTTCCATCAGGCTGCCTGTGTCAGCAGTAATCTATATTAAAGTGCCAAGTCTCAGCCTTAATTAGAGTGCATTTATGTCAATGCTGAAAGACTTGTGTGTGAAACATTTGAAATAGCCATTTTTTTTATGCATAACACTCAAATTGCGAGGGTTCAAAAGTAAGTAGACACTTCTCATCATTTCGTACACAGTTTCCCTGTCAAACTGAGGCACGAAGAGGTCATGTAATCTGCAACCGGGGGGAGGTGGGGGGGGGGGGCAAAGCGTGCAAATCACAAAAAGGAAAATAGCATACAACCTCATGTGTGAAACATGGCAGCAGGTCTGCAGCAACACTGCATACAGGAGTATTATGTGTGTTAATGCGCTGGCAAATCTATAAAATGCAAGTGGGAAAAAAATCAAAAACACAAAGGAAATGAGAGCTTTTCACGGTGAAGAGGGAGAACATCCTCAAGTGACTGAGTCAAACACTCTAATCTAACTCTGATTGAGGATGCAATCTGCTTGCTGAAGAACAGACTGGATAGCAGACTATCAGCAGAGAGACCACTCAAAGAGGAAAGTGGACGTATAGGGAAGGCCTCCAGACTTCAGGCAGTCATTAAGTGCAGCTCATGTCTGACCACGTGTGTATCCATCTCTTCTTTGCCAACCTCTAAGCACTGGACACTGTGTGTGTGTGTGTGTCTGTCATAACAGTGTTACATCCCCCACATAATTCTTTAATCAGAGTCGAATTAAAAGTCGAGACTTGTCGCTTTAATATTCTGGTGTTTCTTTGTTGAAAAAGCCTGAAGAGCAGCACAAAAAAGTATATGTAGGCAGGAGCAGAAGACATTTCACACACATATATTTTTCTTAATAGCTGCTGCTTTTATTGTGTTCACATTCTCAGAGCAAAAAGCTAACTTTGCAAAGGAAATATTCTATGTTTTAACCTTCACATCATATGCTAACTTTATGAAAGTCCTTGAGAATGTTATTTTTTGTGTGTGTGTGTGTGTGTGTGTCTGTGTGTGTGTGTCTGTGTGTTTAAACCATACCACAGTCAGCAAGAGAAATGGCTTGCTTGACTGTG
The DNA here is from genome assembly GCA_015052665.1 of Apistogramma diplotaenia. Taxonomy (NCBI): domain Eukaryota; kingdom Metazoa; phylum Chordata; class Actinopteri; order Cichliformes; family Cichlidae; genus Apistogramma; species Apistogramma diplotaenia. The sequence continues at coordinate 9,590 of VOQJ01005048.1, forward strand.
ATCTTTATACACATCTTGAGAACGGATGCTTTTCTGTTTCCTTTACTTTCTGCAGGGGGAAAGAGGCGCTCAAGGTCCGCAAGGCTTCAAGGTGACTTATCAAAGACTTAGCCTTTGCACTAAAACTTGAGTATCTCCTGCCAACAAAATAAGGCTAAAAAATGTTTCTTTCTGTCCATCGTAGCACTCTGTGTAACTCTCCATGGTGTTTGTACAGCGGTAGTAGCAGCAGGATATAGCTGATTTTTGTTATTATTATTATAGAAAGGATCCGGTGTGTGTATTTCTCAGGTGAGACAGTAACCCTGCAATGTGCAGTAGTGATATTGTGCTGTTATCGGGGGAGGGGGGGGGGGGTAAAATGCTGCACAAAGTTCCTGTTGTTTAGGTTTCATCAAACATTCCAAAACATTTATGGAGTGCACCAAAGTTCTGCTGAATACTGAATTCAGAAAGAAGTCCCATCTATGTAGTCTTTCTCTCAGCAGTGTGTAACAAAGTGCACAGGTCAAGATGTTTTTCTTGCAGTTTCCAGCCTCCCATGTACTTCTTATTCAGCCTTTTTTGGTGATTTAACAGGGAAACGTGGGGCCCCCGGGAGCAAAGGGAGATCAAGGACCAGAGGTGAGGCTTTGTGTTTATCTCAGGGCTGCTGTGCTGTGCCAGAGTAGGTCAAATTGTGATGTCTAAAAATGTGCTGTGAAAGACCATTATAGCTTTGACCTAAATACATGATAACTGGGCCTGACGTTTTGATCATTAATTGTAAAAGTAAAAAAAAAAAAAATTACAGAAATTTCGATTTTTGGGTGTTGATGAACTCTAAAATATGCAGCTTTATTGTTTCTCGGGTTTTTTTGTGACTGTGTTCATTTGAATAATGTTCATGATGATATCAAATGTTAAACAAAAAAATTTTTCTATCCTAGTGTTACTGTACAGGATGTACTGAAAGATAAAAGCCAAGTACACTAAAAGTTCAGTTTCCATGGTAACGTGGATCCTTTAGCTCGTACTCATATACAAAGACAGCTTGTATAGAATAACATCGTGACTTTAAGTTGAAATATGCGAACGTCCTGCTGCTCAGTCTTGAGCCTCCTCAGTATATACTAATCACAATGAAACTGACCATGGTTTATTAAAAAAGGCAGCATTTCAATGACCTTGACGGAAATTCTCTAAAAAGTCTGTTTGCATTTTAGTCGGCTGGGCAAGAGCAATCAAAGCCCAGGCAATGTATCTATCAACAAAAAAGGGAATCAAATGTCTAAGTGTTGGTTTTCTATTGTGATTTTCCAGGGGAATCAAGGCCTTCCTGGATCCACTGGACCTCCAGGATTCCCAGGCAAGCCAGTAAGTGCACTGGCATCATAAACGCCGGCACTTCATGTCAAGTCTTCCTTTTTCTCGTTGCCTTATCTGTCACCTTGCCATGTCCTCTTCCTTCTCAATCCAGCCAGCCAAATAGAGAGATAAATAGATAAACCTCAGCAGGCAGAGACAGAGGAGAAGTGAGGAAGAAAAGTCCAGAATTTTTACACAGACGATCAGTAATCAAATTTAAGAATTAATTAGTGGAAAGAGGCAAATCTAAGCGCTTTATAACAGGAACGGAGGCAGAGGCCCAATCTGTTCTCCACACCTGCTTCGGTAATGAGCATCTGTCTTTATTCAAAAGCAGGGAGGGAAAAGAGGCATTTCATAAATCCTGGCTAAGGAAAATTATGTTGGAACACAGCAGCCTGCTGAAGCAGTGAGGAGGAGGAGATAAATGTGTGTGAGAAGATGAAGGCCTGGTGATAGATGTGTCTCTTTTCACCACTATTTACAGGGCTCGCCAGGGGAACCAGGGGTTCCCGGAAAAGATGGACCGAAAGGAGAAAAGGTAGGCAAACTTCAAATCAAGTTCTCACCTGAAAGGAAAGAAAAATGAAGCTGTGATGTTTTATTACAGGTCGAACATGCTAGACAGCGTGCAAAGATACCTCCTAGATTGTTCTTCATCCTTTCCTCAATCATTCTGTAACTCTGTCCTGTCTTTGATGCCTCTCACTCCTCTTTTTTTTTTTCATACACAAATGATTTTCTTGCTGTTGTACTCCAGACACTTTGGTGAAAGTGGCAAAGTAGAAAAGTGGAAAAGTACACAGCTGACATGCATATTTGATGGAGTTTGTTACTTGTCAGAAACAATGAAGATGCACTCAAGTCTCCCTGCCCACCAGAGTCACTCTGTTATTCTCTAGAGCAGAGAAATAGACCCAAAGTGCTTAAGCCTCCTTTTTTCATTGTATAATCTCTGTTTGTCAAATTTGCTATACTGACTGCAATCGAAGAGGCACTTCATTCATTTGGTACTCTGTAAATGAATGGGAGAAAAATAATAAGCAGCGTCTGTGGCCTAAATATGAGGCTGGGGCTACGTGATAGTTAGCCTAGCTTAGGAGAAAAACAGTTAGCAGCTGACGGTCTGTAGAGAAAAGAAATAAATATTCTTAAGAAGAATATTTTCCCAAAGGTTTTGGGGATCATCAAGAAGTTTGTTTTTTTTTTGGCAAATCAGAGACGAGCCTTTGTGCCATTTCGTATTTACTCGTGTTATCTTCATTTGACGATCTGAAACATGCGAGTGGGACAAATGCGCAAAAAAATAAGAAATCAGCACGTGCTAAGTATTGTGCTTAATGGAGTTTTGCTGTCAAAGTCAGTAAGATTCATCATCATATATCATCCAGTAATGATGAAAGTAAATAAATACATAAATAAAGCAAAAAATTATTAAAGATCTAAGTTTATTTTGTGGATTTAAAAGAATCAAATATCTAATAAATAATAAGTAGGATTTTTTTCCATGCTATTATACTGTAAAATTTACTGAAATGTAATGGACTTAATTGATGTATTAATATAAAGGGTTTCTGCCTTTAAACCAACATCAATTTGTACGAGTGCACCATGCACTGCCAAAAGTTGTCAACACTGTATATTAAGTGTCCACTAACATACAGCATCGGTCTCTCATCGTTCATGTGTGCATCCTTGTATTTTTACCTTTTTTGTTCACCTCCCTGTGTCACATTTTGCATTGTTAAGAGGGCAGGACTGATTTAATATTTTGTCTCTGTAGAAACTTCTTAATGCTGTCTTTCTCTTTGCAGGGGGACTCTGGTGGAGTGATTGGGCCACCAGGACCTCCAGGTCCTAAGGGTGAGCCTGGCGAACTGGGGGGTGGATACATGGTGGGTATTATATCAAGTACAGACAGTCACATTAACCTCACCTTGTTGACTTTAGCCCCAGAGACATAGGGTACAACATTAAAAAGCATTAAAGTAGAACAATAAAGCAGCAGATGGAAACAAAACAGAATTTCAGAAATATAGATCACCTGCAAACGGAGTAGCAGCAGGCAAGTTAAAGAAACTAGGTCCTCCAGCAGCGCAGATGCCATGACATTATGAAGTTGCAATATCATTAGGCAGTCCACCATCACATAACCCCATCCTGGATAATCACCTATCCTCATAATTGGAGCACATAGCTGTTCAGTTTATTTTATGGACGTGGCTCCGCATATAGAAATGTTCATTATAGCTTTACCAACGAGACTGTGAGTGTGCAGCCACAGCCTCAATCCCGGCTGATGGCACTTGTGCTTCTCAATCACCTGTGGAGTTCTGCAGCTTTAAACAGTCGTGTTTGTTTGTGTGTGGAAACACCAATCTGAGCATGAAGGCCAGCAAAGGGTAGCGCGAGCAGAGTAATAAAAGGAAAGATTGTGTTCAGACCGACGTATTTAAACCTCTTAACATTCTCCTGCACAGTGAAAATTGGAAAGGCATTGAAAAACATGGCTGAGTGTGAAAAGGGGTTGTTTACCACAGCCCAATGAAATCGTATAGTCTTGCATGCAATAGGTGAAAAAGCTCAAAAATGGCTTTCATCTAAAGCAGACATATTTCTGTCTTGTACAAATGTCGTTACTGTGTGGAGACATGGGAAGGAGACCACTGCTCAACATTTGTGGTCTTTGTTATGTAAAACAAAGATAAGGGGAAAAGCAATCAACAAAACTCAGTGCAGATAATCTGAGCATATCTTTAATGTGTCAGCCTGCTCAGGTAGTTAAGGTCAGAGCTACTTTTAATCAGGCACCAGGCGGCTCAGTGGTGGAGCAGGCGACACAGGCGGTGTCGGTTCGAGTCCCGGCCTGTCGCTGATTTGCCCGCGTGTCTTCCCCTGTATCTTCCCCTGTTTATTGTCTATCTCTACTACAAATAAAGCTACTGTGGCCAGAAAAAGCTACTTTTATTCACGAGGGGTCAGCAGAGCATATTTGATTTGGCAGATTTTTACACGGATGCCCTTCCTGACGCACCCACCCAGGGATTTGTTTCTCCTTCCAGGATCCAAATGGGGATATTTCCCTTGTTAGGCGAAAGAGTAAACCACTACGCTAAAGAGCCACACACGTCAGATGAATAATGACCAAGCGACTCTGTACTTTTGGTATATTGTTTCCCTAATTTTGTGATCTATTCACACATGCTGATGGAGGAGTTTTGTTTCAGTAGAGTGACGGTGCACTTCTAATGTGTACTTGTTTTTTTCTTTGCTTCATAGGCTCTTATCTGTTTCAAAAAGTTCTGTGCTTCCCAAACTTTAGTGTTTTATGTTTGACTGAGGTGGTACATTCCTCCCCAAAACTGTAAGAATTGCTGTGTTAGTTCAAATCCAGCTCAGCTCATTTACATTGTGCAATGTAGGACTTGTACCACCAATACATGCTGACCACAGAAATCAATGGCTCATCTGGATGGCACAGTAAATAATGCTCACACCCCGATTCCAATCAACGCCTTTTGTTTTCCCTTTTTTTTTTTCTTCTGCGGTACGGCATTATCACTTTGTATCTGTACAGTGAAACTAATAATATTGTTGTGAGCAGTATTGAACATAAGCTCATAAGGTAATGCTGGCGTGTGTGTAGCTCATACTGAGTCAAGAGTCCTGTTTGAATTAAAGCACTAGGGCTGCTTCTTGGGCCTTACCTCAGTTCTCAAAGAGAATCGCTGATCAATGTGCAGTGAATTTTGATTCTGATGTCTTCTTGTTTTGTTTTTGTCTTTAATAGGGTGACGGGTTGCCTTTAACCAGAGGGTCTCGTGGACCTAAGGTAAGTCCCCCTGCTGCCTCATTCAGCATACAAACTCTTGAACCGTTTTCACCAAATTGACAATATAAAGTGAAGCAACTCCATCAAACTAAACAAATGTAATTGGACCACAAAAAGAACTCTAGCAACAAATAGCTTACCTGGCACGAGTTCCATGTAACTTATTGGCTTTGAAACATATCACGGGAATGAAAATTTCCACACGAGTGCTTTGTTCCGCAGAAATTGACGCTGACTACAAGTGTCAGGGTCTGTAATGATACGATGATGAAACGTTATGTAATGCCAGACTGAGACCATGAGGCTGATGTCAGAGCTCTATGTGGCCATCTGAACACTTTGTTCAGATCAATTGGTGCAATATTCCTCTGTGAAAAAGTAAGTACAGCCTTAGCTTTAGAAGGTAGTGCTGCCCCATTTAGCACAAATCACTTCTTATGGTGCATTATTGTCCTCCAAGTCTTATGTTGCCTTGCTGAAATTTTTAACCACTCTTTGATACAAAGTTTCTTCCATTTTTCCATTTTTTTTCCTTCACTGGGCCATTTTTTTAACCTTCAATTTTCATCTTTTTGAGCCATTCTTTGCTATATTCGCCAGTGTGCTTAAGGTCATTATCCTGTTGAAAGGTACACTTTTGGTTCAACTTCAGCTTTTTGAAAACAGTATCTTCAAGGACACTACTTTACAGCTTCTCCTGAAAAGTGGGCACTGATCTACTGCACTTGAACCGTTCTCCTTAATTTGTTGGAGCACATTGTTCCAGAAGGCCTAGCTTGAAGTTTATTGTCAAACGAATTTTGTTTTGATGTTCTTATTGGACAGTGAATCTTTTTGGCACACTTAAACATTGTGCAATAAAGTTTTAGGGTTGTTCTAGATTTATTTTTTCCCCTCTAACAATTTGCTCTTGAGAAACTTGGGAGTCATTTTAAATCTGCATCCCTTGTAGAGTCTAACTATCACATTAGAAGGTGTGTAAATGTAGGGATGAACTTACTTTTTTACTTGGGACTCCTTTATAATTTATTTAAAATGTGAAAAAGTCAAATTCAATTCAGTATACTCTTTTTTTATATGACCATCTTTCAAGTTACATATAATCCCAATTGAAAATCACTAGTACAGTATATGAGACCTTATGCCCTCTGTAGTGGTCCCAAAAATTTCAGCTGAAAGAGACTTTTTCCCTCAGTCGTTAGGATGATATAATAGTCAAAATATGTTTGCATATAGAAGAAATGCCATTTTTCTGATGACTGTCAGTGGATTTGTCATTGAAAACAAATTGTACATTTAAGTATGTTATGCATCATACATACGCGAAATGATGTACATAATTAAAATTTGCATGATAATGGCCTTTCACCACAGTTGTTTTTTTTTCTTTAGCCTTTAAGCTAAAAGGCACAAGATAACAGGAAATGGGTTCTGGCAGACTTTGAATACTTAATGATCATGCAGTGCAGCAGCCCTCCCTTCACTTGGATTCACCGTCTTTGTATCACCACTGATTCCTCCCTTGTGTTCGTGTTAGGGTGAGAGAGGCATCCCGGGATTGCCCGGAGACAACGGGGAGAAGGGCGAACCGGGGGAGAGCATTACAGGGCCACCTGTGAGTATGATGTTGTATCGACTGGTCAGTGTTCCCACATTCAGTATTTAGTTCCACTCTTGAAACAGTCAGATTCCTGCTTTTGTCTTAGGCATGGAAAGAAAGAGATGGTTTCTGAATACTGGAGATGCATTTTTAATAGAAACACTGATTATTACTGGGAGGTGTTGGCGTGTTGCTCTCTCGCTTCATCATACATGCTCTTAAGTGCTAGTTTGAAACTTAAATTTGACTGTGAGGGAGTCTGTGCTCATTTTAAAAATACAGGATTGTAGACAGAGAATCAATAGAGCGAAAGGTGTCTAACACAATTCCTTTATTGGATCCAGGGTGCTAGAGGGCAGGTGGTGTTAACAAGATGTGTGATGTGTTTTTAGGGCCCCACGGGACCCGCCGGGAAGCCGGGGATTGAGGTGTGTGTGATCAATTTTCTGTTTCCACTACACACAAACATGTTCACGTTGATTTTTGAAAGATTCTCATCTAATTAGTTGCGGTTCTTTCTACCACTTAGTGGAGGTGATTGCGTAACGCAAGATTGTTAGCCTCTATCTTGGTATTTTTCAGGGCTCTCGTGGACCCCCGGGTACATCTGGCCCTCCTGGAGTTCCAGGAAGAGAGGTGAGTTAGAGTAGCCTGTCCTTCCACTCTGTTTCACTCCCTCGCACGTATACAGATGAGTGATGGCTGGAAGCATGAAAGAATGTCAGCTACCAACTGTGGATGAACAAGTACAATGTATCACAGCTCCTGGACACAAATCCCCACCAACTGAGAAGAGTGTGAAAGCTGCAAGTTATAGCCTTGCCTGTCTGCTTGATATCATAGCCAGAAGGTCTGTTAACTCCTTTCTTTGTCTCAATTAAAGGGCTCCCCTGGTAGGCCAGGTCCACCGGGGCCTGCTGGACCTCCAGGTGAACCAGTAAGTGAGAAAATCTCTGTTTTGCTTACTGCAGCTCAGCATCACTGATGAGCCATGAGACCTACTGAGATTACCTTAAAGCCAAACTCAGTATTCGGACTACAGCTCCAGTTCTGGGATAATGAGCAGCTGTAGTTTTAGCGCTCAGTAACCAACATCACATTCAGGAAAATGTGCCAGTTTGCAACAAATTGGCGGCACCCTGTTGTTAGAGCATATTTTCAATCCTTTCTTGTGTCTTTGTGAGTTTCAGATGAGGAACGTTTACTGTAGTGCTAATAGCTGTAGTGTGAGTACCTCACGAATCCAACTGCTGCTGCTGCTGCTGCATCAAAGCCTTGAAAAAATTGTATTTTAGCCTATTTATATTCATGCATTGTAAAGATGCATGAAAGCCATTTATAGTCCATTTTATGTTTTTTTTTTTTAATACATGGGCTTCACATCAAAATATTTTTTCTGAGCTCCAGAGAACAACAATATTTTGAAGATGTGAGAATCATGTCTTCCAGCACAAAAGTTATTAAACTGTTTCCTCAAGCATTCCAGATAAGAGTGAGAATGAAACACTGAGAAGCAAACTTTGTTAACCATGTTCAGGGAAAATCACATTCCAGCCATGTGAGATGGTCTTATATGCCTACCTAGTGATGTTTTATTAAAAGAAGCAGTCAAGCAAAAAAACAAACAACTCCAGAATACTCAAAAACAAGAGAGATGAGATCTGAAATTGAGACTTTTTTCTTTCTCTCCCCCTCCCCCCCCCTTCCCAAACAGACTGCCCTGCCAATTTTTGGAGACATGGGTGCTTTACTTAAGGTATTTCATCTCCGCGGTTAATGATAATTGCATTGTTTTCACAAAAGAAAATCATCCAAAGCATGAGCGTTCGTACTGAAAATGAACAGTGTGTGTTGGTTTCAAAGAGTACTGTTCTACTAATACACGGAGGCCATCATTTGAGAGAAATAATGTGAAAAAGCCCTTGAGTGCCTTCATCAGGTTGACTGGGAGAAGGATATCCAGAAAAATAAAATAAAATGACTTCACTGGGAAGTCGTGATTACTTATTCACCAGAGGTGCACAGTGTGACAACATATTTAGTAAAGCCTCTCAGTATGATAATGAAATATTGAAATATCGCACAAGTGCAATGCAAATAAAGTGCAAAACAAGATTACGAAGAGATTATTGTCTCAAAAGATAAAATCAGGTTCGGATATGTTCCGTATACAGTTTTAAAAAAGAATAATTGCTAAATGGGAGTTTTCCATTCAAACATAAGGATAATGTGTCACCGCTTGACACCTTGATGACTCTCGTGACATATACATTTGGTTCCCAAATCACCAGACTGGCAGCACTTTGAAACCGCGTTCTAACACATTCATCAAATATCTGAATTTATACTGTTGTTGCAGAAGAGCTGAAGATCCCAAAATGCAGAACCACAAAGTCACACGTAGTGTCAGGCACTCCTCAGCCTGTATTTCCTGAGATTACAGTGTTAAAATGGGATCAAGTGGTGCTTTAGTAGCTTTTGCCTTTCATAATGTGAAGAGTCTGTCGAAATCAATGCGATTTTTCTTCCTTTCTTTTTTTTTTTTTTTCCTTTTTTA
>VOQJ01005054.1:13180-31970 GCA_015052665.1 Apistogramma diplotaenia
CACCCTTTTTTTTTTTTTTTTTTTTTTTCTTGGTTCCTGTGTTTTTCTTTTTTCTTTTTTTTTTCTTTTTGCTTCCTGCACCAAAGCAAGCTGCAAACTCAGCTTATTGCTGCAGACAAGCTGATGGTGGGACTGGCAGAGGTAATTTATTAGAAAGTTTACTATAAAAACCAATTTTTATAAAGTAGTTTCCACGCAGATATATTAAATTTTATCTGGTGATACAAAATTCCTAATACCATTAACGGATGTCATTATTCCTGTTCTATTATTATTTATCGTATATAATTAAATTTAAATAGAATTTATTAAATAAAACAACCTAATGTTCTGTTATATTTCACTGCCTTAATCAGCCCTGCTTAGGCCCCTTAATGCAGCTCTCTGTAATCACATAATTGCCTGACAGGTCAGATATTAAAGCCTGTTTCATGAACCTTTTACTCAGACAAACAGATGACTACAGCTGCACACGTGGTTGTGTAGTTCCATGTTCTAATGGTTCTAAATTATGAGGATGCCACTAAAAGGAACAAGCCGTGGTTTCTACACCAACCCAAACAAAGTTGTGAATGAGTTATTAGACCTCCCTCAGCCCCCAAACCCGGTGTTCAGTCCTCCGACTCTGCCTCTTAGAAGGAATGAAAAACCTAAAAGCAGCTCGGGTTTGACCCCTGTCTATTGGTTAGTGATGTGTTCCTTCAACATCTTATTGGGGTGGGGGGTTGTAATGCATGTAACGTACTATCAAAGTGCTTTGTTTACGCTCAGCAGGAAAGCTGCCAATAGCAGCCAGTCCTGTGTTCAGGTTGGTCTGGCAAGCAACAGACTGTGAAGCACTGTTGACACTCCGCTGACTGCTGACAAGCAGCGCTGTAAGCATTGTAGTCTGTCCCTTTAAGCCATGTCCAGCCTCATTGCAGAAGGAAAAGAAGATGTTAAAACAAGCCAAGAGTCTAATAGTATTATGTAACAGTCTTGTGCAATAACCTCGCATTTCTCTTACAAAAAACAATGAGGAAATGAGAGGGAATGTACCCATTACTTATAGAGCGCTTTATAATTTACATCCTCAATCATTGGCAAACAGCCAGGCACTGTCAGACAGATGTCCCCGAAGCCGAACGCTGTAGAATATCCACCAGCTGATGAATATCAGTGTGCGTCCAAAACTAAGAGGCTAACAGATGTTTGGGGGCTTATTTGTTTGTGAAACCAAGAGTGCTGGTAAAGGTTGCAGGGGGCCTAAAACCAGATTAGTTATGATTTTTCTCGTGAGTTCAGCGCCCAGTGGGAACTGTCACAGATGCACGTTGTTGACACAAATGCTTGTATAGGATGGCAGCAGGGGATTTGTGGGCAAATATAGAAGGACATGGTTTCTTTATGTAGATACTGTGAAACTTCCAGGGTTTGTTTGGCCTTCGTTTTCTGCCCAGCCTATTAAAGCATGCCAGTGTCTTCCCTTTTTTTTTTAAAACCAAATGACTCACAAGAAGAAGGAAGTGAGCATTTTAACATGGCAAGATTTGGAGCTTAACTCTGATTTGGTGCTCTCCTGCTACTGTAGCTTGCACTATTTTTTCTTCATGCTTAAAAGTGGGGGAATGCACTCTCCTTTGTGTCTCCCCTCTTATCTTCGGCACTTATCTGAGATCTTCTAGTCTGTGTTAGATGGCAGGCTTTGTGGAAGGTAGAATTACTTTAAGTGAGTGGTGCTATAAGAAGAAAACTGTTGGTCGAGTGGTCAAGAATATGCACATCTGTTTCCTCTATTTCCCAGCTCACTTAGCTGTTGTATAAAACTGTCAGTTCTCTTTCCTTTCTTGCAATCATTTCAGTTAAGTTTTTTTAAGTAAGTTTTGCTCAACATTTAATTGGCATTATTTGAGCATTATTTGAAGCACACGGAGACGCTGAACATCATTACAGCCCTACAAACTCGTGGTTTTGGAGCTGTGATTACAGACCAACACAGACATGTTAACGGTTGGATAAAGTGTGGGATGCTCCTTCCACTGACCTGTAGTTTATTTTTAAGATTCCTTTGAGCAGGACTGTATGTGCTGAGTGTGTCTTATTTAAGTGATTGCAGATCAGATTGAGTTTGTGCAGTTTTCTGTGGTGGGGAGGCCAGTCAGTGCACCTCCACTGGTTTTCTTCCTGCGCTACTGATGCCAAAAACTGAAAGATGCCCATGACTCTGTTATCAGGAGCAGAGTTTTTAGCATTCCTTAGTGGGTGACTGGAGCAGTCTTCACCCACAGTGTTGTTAATTCTGGCATAAGCCAAGTCATGAGGCTGGATTGCTTTGCTGCTGTTATGGGTTTGTGGGTTCAGTTGTTTTTACTGAGTCTTTCCAGTTTACTTTCTCTGCGTTTTCTCTGTGTGCGTCGCAGTGTATCGCCTCTTTCTATACTTGCTTACATGTACTGAACCCATGTCTGTCCTGGTGCCACATTTTGCTGAGTAGGAGTAAAAGGTTCTTAAAGGAATGGGGGTCCGTATGGCTCGTCAGCCTACTAATCATCTGTGCAGAGGGACGCTGAAGCTCTCCTGAGATAATCCAAAAATCTGTTTGCAAGTAGAGGGACCAAAGAAAACCCCTTAAGTCCATTTACTGTTTCATTTGCTGTCTTGGAGTCTTGCTGTATATAGTATATGGCTTTTTTTAATATGAAAGAAAAGCCTGTCTGCTGCTGATGTAGGTTATTGTGTTGTTTGTATAATAATAGCTGCATAGATAGCGAGTTAACAGTTGCCTGTAAACAGGCAGTGATGACCCTCGATGCAGCTGCAGAGGCTGACACATCATCGGTGTCAGTTTGACATGTTAGTCTCTCTAGCCACAACTGTGAGTGTACACAGCGTCACCGTTTGAAGTCACCTGTTCAACCGATAGGCTCCGACCTCCGGTAGCATGCAGGGCAAGTGTGTGCACTGAGATATCAGTTCAGCAGAAAGACAGTGTAAATGGTTGCGCTACGTAGATGACAGCCTGCACAGCTCCCGTAGGCCAGGGGTCCTCAATCCCAGTCCTCGAGGGCCGGTGTCCTGCAGGTTTTGGATGCAACCCTGCTTCAACACACCTGAATCAAATGGCTGAATCACCTCCTCAGTATGCAGTTAAGTTCTCCAGAGTCCTGTTAATTGACTCAGGTGTGTTGAAGCAGGGTTGCATCCAAAACCTGCAGGACACCGGCCCTCGAGGACTGGGATTGAGGACCCCTGCCGTAGGCGCTCTGTAGGACACAAACGCCATTAGAGCTCATCCAGTAGCCTGCCTCCTGTCATCCAGCCTGTCAGCCATCTTCTTATTGCTTCTTCTGCTGTATTGATTTAAAGTTGACTGATTTTTGTAAAGCAGTCCAGGGTGGCATACTCCCTGGGGCAAACAGCTGCCACACAACTTCTCGCAGAGGCTAGTTATTGCAGGGTGATGATGAAAACATCTTTCTAAAGATGTAACATTTCTTCCATCAGAAGCCTTCGTATTGCAGTGTAAACAATTTCAACCTTTTACTAATGCTTGCTTCAGCCGTGTGTGATAAGTAATGTCTGAATGCAAATGAGGCACATGTTTTTTTTTGTTGCCAATGTGAGAATTTGGATTAGCTTCTGTCATAATAACTTGTTTTAAAAAGCTGTGTTTGTGTTTTTGCTCGTTTTAGGGGCTTTGCAGTGGCAGCACAGTGTCCCTTCCTGAAAGCCTGCTCTTTGTGTCCACCTTGGATGGAAACCTGCATGCTGTTAGCAAGAACTCAGGCTCTATTAAATGGACTCTAAAAGAAGGTAAGAGGAGAGGACGGGAGTCAAGTTTGTCTCTTTTGTTTGTATGCTTTAGTCTTTGCACACTTCTCTGTTCAGTACAAGGAAAGTGCTGCTTTTTTTTCTTGCAGCCACTGGGAAAAACAATGTATCCCACTGCTTTTGAGAAAAATGATCACGAGGTGCCTCAGGTTTATTTTATTTGCAATGCTAATTTCTGTCATGTAGGCGCTACAACAGAACAACAGGAAGACTTGTAATTTAGCTAAATATTAGCTACAGGTGAAACAACTGCTTTTGTCTGCTTAAGTGTACATTTCTCCTTAAACTGGCCTTTTATTTACAATGCTCACATGTTTTCTTTCCTCCTTTCATGAATGCAAGGTTATGCTCTCTGTCAACACTGTAACCCGAGGATTTAATTGTGATATCACTCTGAATATTAGGCAATATTTAAACCAGGCTATTGCAATTGTCTAATGCTGCCTGGGATTTATTTTTCAAATCTGTAATGACTATAACTATGTGAGGAAACTGTAATCAGAGACATCAATACCTGTAAACTTGTATTGTCAATTATTGACAGGTTTTGTTTTCCAGGGTTGAATCCTGTTTTCAGTCCTTACCTGAAGAGACCAATGAGAAAGGCTCCATTACGCATGTAAACTGCTTAATTATTAACTGAGAGGGGCAAATATAGCCTGTAATCAAGGCCAGAGTGGGCCAGGGCGAGCAGCTTTGCTGCTCTGCGTTCACGTGTACAGTGATTACCATGTTAATGTAGGAACTGTATGTTTGGGAGTTAAAGTAGATAAGATAGATGGAAGGATAGTTGGGAAAACCTGTGTGGGAATATTGAAGAAGTTTTTGAGAGACATAATAAATCAGAGACTTTCGCTGTTTTCTGAATACATTTCTCATACTTTTCTGACAGTTTTAAAAATGGTAATAGAGATGTGGGCCTGCAAGTCCTGTCTACCACAGATCGTTAATAATCAGAGGCAGAAGCTGCCTCCTCCGCATCATCTGTTTTTCTGGAACAGCTACTGAATATAAATTTCACCAGTTTTGTTCCAGGCTTTGCGCACACACACACACACACACACACACACACACACACACACACACACACACACACACACACACACACACACACACCTGTTGTCGTGCTTCTGTAATCCTACATAATGAAGAGGAGGCAGAAATATTTTACCTGGACCAAGGCAGTGCAACTCAGCCCACATGTTCCCATGTGCACATGTCCCCTCACTGTTTGCTTGTCATTCTGAGTTTGCCTTGTAAACACACGTTTGTGTTAGAGCCAGTCAGGGGAAAACATCTTTGTACAGAGCACAGAAAAAAATAGTTTTGCTCCACACCCTCTGTAACTACAGTGAATGAACGCGCATACAATTTAGCACCTCCATATAATCCCGTTTCTACCCCCTGCCATTGTTGACCCCTTTGGCGGCCTCCACAGAGATCAGCTCCACCTGGTCCACACCCTGTATGTTCACATTGTCAGGGAGGTGTGTGTTTAGTCTGTATAAATTGGAGGTTTGGGCTTCATATTTTAGCTGTTGTGTATTAAGGAAGCACGCTGGTATTTTAAATGTCTCTCTAGTGGTGAGCTATGTTGGTGTTTTTTCTTTTTTAAGGGATTTTCCCTTCTTTCAGGCAACCGCTTGTTTGTTTTTACCGCACGGAAGGAAAATAAGAGACTTTAGAAATGATGGGATGAGCAAGAAATTGAAATGACGACAGCTCAAAATCTTAGATTGAGTGCTTTTGGCCACAACACAGCAGTAATGTTTCTTTGAAAAGGAATCATCAGTTTTGATGTTTTTATCAAACTAAATGATGTGAATGTTTCCTTTTTTATTTTCATATGAATCTAGTTTTCATCTTCTACCGAACGGCTGTCTAGCAGACAAATTATTGCATTAGTAGTAACACAAAGTGCAGCATTTCAGGTGAGAAATGCCCTGAAAGATTAATCATGTCTTTTTTTTTTAACCTTATTAGGATAAGAGTTAAAAACAAAGCGCTTTCCTGGGTGAATCCTGTTTGCAGGATGAGCCGGGGAAAATATTACTGTTGTGATCTCATTAAAACAATCAGATTTTGCGCTCTAACCGTTGGTGTTTACATGTTCGATTCATCCACCAAAAGCTGTTTGCCGACACGACTGTTTGCCTTTCATGTTTGCCACGGGGGGAATCCATGTTCATTTGGACTCTGCGTCCTCTGCCATTTAATGTCACCAGTGCTCATGTCATCCTCTTGCTCAACAGCTCCTGGCAGTGCTTTTCATTGTTGGTTGATATTCTCGTCAGTCCTGACTTGCATCTTCTCATCTCTCTCTCTCTCTCACACACAGATCCAGTTCTTCAGGTCCCCACACATGTAGCAGAGTAAGTGTCTTTGAGGGTTTTTTTCCTGTCTTCTCACACATGCCCTTGTGTACTGTGCCTAACTGTCAAAACGACAGTGATTGCAAATAATTCAGACAACCTGTTGAGCTTGTCTTGAGCTGGGATCCTGTGCCGTTTCTGTTAGGCCGGCCTTTCTGCCTGACCCCAATGATGGCAGCCTGTACTCTCTGGGCGGGAAGAACAACGAAGGCCTCACAGTAAGCGGAAATATGTTTATCACAAACCATAATCTCCCCGTCGTTATTTCTCACTTCTCTGTTCAGGGGAAAAATGTATTCAAAAGTACAGCGGTCTCATTTGAACTTGAAGTTGTGGGAGTGAATGGAACGTGTTCTATATATTCTTTTAGGACTTGCAGATTAATATTGTTTTCTGATGTTTGTTCATTTTACTTTAACAGAAATTACCGTTCACCATCCCCGAGTTGGTGCAGGCCTCCCCCTGTCGCAGTTCTGATGGGATCCTTTACATGGGTACATCATTCATGAATGAAATAATGAGCCTTTTGGTTAAACGCAGTATTTTCTTTCCCACAGCTGTGTGCGCTCCGTGTCATTGTGTGTCAGCTTGCCTAACGGAGCTGGTGACATAGTCTGGCTTCAAGTCAGTATTTCACAGTAGCTTTCTTTTCCACAGCCTGCTGTCGTAGCCGGTGCTCTTTTGAATTTACAACAGTTAGTAACCGCAGCAGATTACCTTTTCTGTGCTGTGTGTCATTGTTAAAAAGGGAAGCGGCTGCCGTTTGCCTCCCTGTGGTCATTATCGGCCTTTGTTTTCATTCAACCGACGCCGCTGCCAGCAGCACATCGGCAGTTCAGAGTGTTACAAATTTGTTCATGTATGATTGTTTTGCTGAGTAAATTTTGCAGAAGTTACTGCATCAGGCCAAACTACTACCTCTCTTTGTCTGGCCCTCAGTATAATGGATGTTTTCCATTTTATGGCTTTTGCATTAATCTGTAATTATCAACAAGTAGCGTTACTTCCACACCCTGCATTGACAAAACAGGTGAGGCAAAGTGTCCATAATCTTCTTCTTGAATTACTGGATGGCAACACCCATTTCTGTGAAGCTAAAAAGGCTGCATGTTATTTTGCTTGGCCAGTTTTTCTTTCTCGTCTTTAAATGAGGCAAAGATGTCTGGAGTGTTTTGCATTCTCTGTCACTCGTTTCAGAGAGAAATCAAACAGGAGAAACCTCATGAGAAGGGGACCTTTTTCAGGGCGGGCAGACGCACAGTGGTAGCAAAATATAGCTGTAGTTGCATTAAGCATGGTTGGATACAGAGTCAGCCTACGATTATCTAAATGTGAAATGTAACAGGAGTTTTGTAGGACATGATTATGAAATTGAAATTGCTTTTGCAATGTGCTCATGTGCAGGTAAAAAGCAGGACTTGTGGTATGTGGTGGACCTGTTGACTGGTGAGAAACAGCAAACTCTGACCTCATCGTTCGCTGAGATGTTCTGCCCCTCTTCATCTCTTCTCTATCTTGGACGCACAGGTGAAAAGCAAAACCAACCCAGCAGCGCAGTTCACTGATGACACAGTTGTTTCTGCAGTTCATCTTGTTTAGTTGTTGTTGTTAATCCACCTAATAAGCTGTGCTCATTTGTCTTGTACAGTCTAAGCCCAGACTGTTGGCAAACCATCATTTGCCTCCTACTCATCTAATCTCCAACCTCACCCCAAAGAGGCTGCTATCCCCTGATCTCTCCTACTAGACTTTAGTGTCTGGGTCAGCTGTAACTGCAACTACAAATTTATATCCTGAACATGGAGTCAGGTCACAGATCAATTTGTAAATAAACTGCACATAAGTTCAGTTTTGTTTGACTGTGTTTCCATTGTTGCAGAGGAAGTCGAGCACTACTTTACATCACTCTCACTACGTGAAGTTGATACTAAAACCTGACATTTGTGCAGGTTGCATAAGAAAGCTGAAAGCTACTTTCGACTGCCTCCTTGTCAAAAAAGGGTCACCACTTTGTGTAGGCAGCATAAGCATACAAAAAATGATTGTTTTGTGAATGCGCCCCTGCTGTTTATCTCCCTGATAGAGTACACCATCACAATGTATGACACCAAGAGCAGAGAGCTCCGCTGGAATGCCACCTACTCCGATTACGCCTCCACCCTCCCCGATGACGACACCAAATACAGTAAGATCCTTGGACATGTTTTATAGCTTTAGTTTCTGACACGTCTATAACATGCCTGCTGTTTTGTGGTCTTCCTCAGAGATGGCTCATTTTGTGTCCAATGGAGACGGCCTTGTGGTGACCGTGGACAGCGACTCTGGAGATGTCCAGTGGTTCCAGAACTATAACTCTCCAGTGGTGGCCATGTATATCTGGCAACGCGAGGGCCTCCGCAAAGTTCCCCATACTAACGTGGCCGTGGAAACCCTGCGCTACCTCACTTTCATGTCCGGAGAGGTCGGCCGCATCACCCAGTGGAAATACCCATTTCCTAAGGAGAAGAAGCCCAAGAACAAATTCATGTAAATTCACGCTTTTCTATGCTTCACTGCTAAAGTGGATGTTGCATGTTGGTTACCTGGAGGTCGGAACTGTGTCTTTTGCGTGTGCTGTCAGAACCAGCCAAACGGATTCATTTCTGGAAACAAGCACTGACCAAGAGTTCTCTCAGGCATGTTTGAGCATTTGTGTGTGAATCACAGAGGCCTGAAAAACGAAGAGGGTGTAATCAAAATACACTTTTATTCTTGCGGCCTATGATTGCATACTGTTGGAGTCTAGACATGTAATATCTAACAAGGCTGCCAGAAGGCCTGTTTTGTGAAGCACGTTAAACATACCTAGAACTGCAACTGTCCACTAATCAAAGAGCTGGGTGTTGGAGCTCCAGCTTGCCTGTATTTCATTATTAGTGTATGAATGTGGTTTCTAGTTGAAAGCTTTTTTTTTGTAAGACTAAAAATGTTACACGAATACAGGCCATTTACCATTTTTTAAGCAAAGCAACAGTCACAGCGGTGGTTATCAACGCAGGAGGTCAACCCAGGTTTTCCAAATCTAGCTATGAGCATGTTCACATAGAAGCAGCATGTGAGGAGTTTGCAGGTAACGGGTATATCATTGTGCCAGCATTAAGACACAACCAGATCTGATTTTGGTTGTGTGCCTTTAATGGGCTGTGAAGCAGTTTCAGCTGCAGCCTTGGTGGTGTTAAACTGTGGTAGGGGCAAGAAAATAAGTGTAAAACTATTATTCAAATGGTGTGTAGGCTTGTTAACTGCTCTTACTGTCTCCAGTATGAGACTTCAGTGCACTAATTGGCTTCTTTTTAGGATCTTGGTCCTTGGTCTTGGTATTTGTTAGTCAGGGAAAAGCAAAGGTTTAGATCACCTTCTCTCCATGAAGGATAACTTATTGGTTGTTTGCTGGTGCTTTGACATCCATTGTTCTCGCTTCAAAGTAGGTTAGGTCTGCAGCATAACTAACCATGAAAGCACCCAAGAAATAAATGCCCCCACCTCGATAACCCTGAATACTCAGGTTTATCCCGCAGGTTTCCTCACTGACCTCAAAGCCGACTGTAGCGCAGGCCTCTGGTTTCAGCTGTTCTTTCACACTGTTTATTTTTACATCATGTATCAACATCTGCTTGTGATGAAAAAACTCACAGGTTTCAGTACGAGATCCTCTGTGAAAGTTTCGCCTTTTTACAGAGGTGATTCCAGGGAACTGTTTTGAAGTGGTTTTAAATTTCTCGGGTGTGGGTTTGATTGTGACTGAATTTTATTTTGACTCTTCTTTCTTTTTCAGGGCCACTTTGTATGTGGGTAAATACTCCACCAGCCTGTATGCTTCTCCCTCCCTGGTGCACGATGGAGTTACTGTGGTGGTGGGTGCATTTCTGTGTTTAAGTAAAAAAAAAGAATATGTATTGGATGACCGATCAGAATGTAAAAGATGCAGGTTAGCTGCTTTGACTCATTCAGTTGAACATCCTCATAAGTTTATCTTGTTGCTTCATTTTAGTGAGTGATTTGCAGGAATGCCAAGGAGTTTTTGTGCAGACATCATGTCCATGTTTTGTCTTAGCTTGCCACTTTGACTCACAGGCCTGATTCCCCAAAATAATGTACTCTTCTTTCTGTGTTGCCTACTTATGTAATCCTATGAGGAATCTGTTGCATTATTCTGACTTCTGTAAATCTTTGCATTTGTGTGTGTGCACATGCTTAGCCTCGTGGCAGCACATTCCCCATGCTGGAGGGCCCGGACAGCCAGGAGTCAGAAGAAGACAAGGAGTGTGTCATCACACCCAGCACCAGTGTAAAGTTCAACGCTGCGCTCCGTGAGCGGAACCAGGTCAACTTTATGAGGAACTACCTGCTTCTTATAGGTATTTACACCAGTAGAGAAACCAGACCGTAACATTAGGTCTGACCTCACTAGCTTCTTTTGTTTTCTTGCTTGATAGAATAAGGAAGCAGGTACCACACCTTTGGTTTATCTGCAGAGGTGTGGAAATTGGTGGGTTCTGGTGACAGGTTTCACTGTCAACACATTTACAGCCCAAGACCTTAAATGATCCCATCCATTTCAGTAAAGATGTTGAACTGAGACTGCCCTCTGCTGGATATATCGTGGAACATTTTAAGGCTACAAAATAAAAGTCTCCTAATGATTTGATGACAGTAATCTTTTATTTTAAAAAAATGCTCCCTGTTTTTCAGGTCATCATGAGACGCCCCCTGAAGCTCACACCAAGATTCTAGAAAAGTTCCCTGACAGCTTCCCTCGCCAGCAAGCCAACATCATCCCACCTACTACTGACAAGAAAGTAGAGGAGGTCTGTGTCAGTGTGTCATCCATTGGTTTAAGCTTTTATGTATATTTTTAATAAATCTGTGGAAAGTTACTCATCCTTTTCTGTCTTCTTCTCATGTCTGTGGCTGTTTACCTTCATGTAGAAGGTTAATGACAGCGGTATGGATGATGGGCCTCCTTCAGCTCTCCCTGAAACATCTATCCAAGAACCCGGGACCGGCGGCCGGACTGTGCGTCCAGAGGCCCCGGTGGACTCGATGCTTAAAGACATGGCTACCATCATCTTCTCCACGTTCCTGTTGGCTGGCTGGGTTGCCTTTGTGATTACATACCCTAAAGTAAGTGTCACAAAGCCTTCCAGTGAAATCAACAAAAAATTTTTTCAAACTGAATTTTAGCTTTAGCGTCTCTAAAAGTGTAAAATTATGCATTTGCAAGCTAAAGTAGCTTTTAGGTAATAAGTATTTCCACGTAACTGCTGTGTTCACTGCAGTTGTTACATGTATGAAAGTGTTAGACCAAACAGTTACTGAAAACTTCACAAGCACAGTTTATTTTCTCTGTAACACATCCTTTCTCTCTCATCAGAGCGTGCACAAGCAGCAGCAGCTGCAGCACCAGGAGTTCCAGAGGCAGATGGAGGAAAGGTTGGAGATGCTCCAGAGGCAGCAGCCCTATACCCCTGCAGACATGGGGATGGGTTTGGTTCCTGAGAGCGACTACCTGGAGGTGGCCCACACTCGTTCTGAATGCTCAGACCACAGCAGCCCCAATGTCACCCCCCGTGCCTCCAACCACTCCAACTTGTCTGTGTCCGAGCTGGGAAGCTCAGCCAATGAGCACGAAGATGGAGGTAAACATGGGGAAGTTAAGACTGCAGACCGACTCTTTAGGCTTGTTCAGCACATGAACTGGTTTTCACTGACCAAAATCTGTTTGCAGAGGTGGACTGCAGTATTGTCAGAGTGGGCAACATAACTTTCAATCCCAAAGAGGTCTTGGGACATGGTGCTGAGGGGACTATTGTGTACAAGTAAGTAAACCAGCCAGCGCTTATTCACGATGGCTCTGTTTAAATCATAGACGAAATGCTCTGTGATCACAACATTGTAATTTAGCATTTCTCCACAAGGGGTCAGTTTGACAACCGTGCAGTTGCAGTGAAGAGGATTCTCCCAGAATGCTTCAGCTTTGCAGACCGAGAAGTTCAGCTGCTGAGGGAGTCTGATGAGCACCCAAACGTCATCCGCTACTTCTGCACAGAGAGGGACCGTCAGTTCCAGTACATCGCCATCGAGCTGTGCGCTGCCTCCCTGCAGGAGGTAATCAATGACTTACTTTTTGGGAGTATGGGAAAAGTTGAGGTACTCGAACTGCATCAGGTCTCTATTTAGGTTTCCTTAAACATACCTTAGTCTTATGTAATTTGCATGTAGCTGTGTGTATTTAAGTCTACCACATGATGGTTTTCTTTGTCCTTTTCCTCCCATGGGGCTTCCCATGCTAAAGGCAGTGCTGCACAAAGTGTCAGCCTTCTTATAAAATTGCTCTAACTCTTGGACTGTACTAATTGCTGCTTCTCATCTCTAGTATGTGGAGCAAAAGGATTTCAATCATCATGGACTTGAGCCTGTTATGCTCCTCCAGCAGGCCATGTCTGGACTGGCCCATCTGCACTCTCTCAACATCGGTATCCACCACTGAATGCAAAACAGCCTTCATGTTCTTATTATCACTGGTTTTGGCTCACGACTTGTTTTGTCCTCACTTTTTTTGTCTCTCCAGTCCACAGGGACCTGAAACCCCACAACATTCTAGTGTCCATGCCCAATGCGCACGGCCGGGTCCGCGCCATGATTTCAGACTTCGGCTTGTGTAAGAAGCTTGCAGTGGGCCGCCATAGTTTCAGTAGGAGGTCCGGGGTGCCCGGCACTGAAGGCTGGATCGCTCCAGAGGTGCTCAGTGAGGACTGTAAAGACAACCCGGTGAGTCAGTCAAAAAACTTTCTGCAGCTCTGTCGGAGTTGCTGCAATTATTACTTGTAATCTACTCTGTCCTGTCTCTACTGATGAAATGCATGCGTTATTAAAGGAAGCAATTTAACATTTGAGCAAACAGATGCAGACTGACGTAATACTTAGTGAATTGGATGCTTTTAATAGGAATGTAGAATCGAATCCAGGTCCTTTTACATTTTTAAACGGACATAAACGCATGTATTTCACTACAGCGTTAAAATGGAAGAAACCATCTTGATATGATGTTGATATTTAAGGTTGTCTGTTTCATTATATACCAGGTTATGACCTCATATTTTCTTCTTCTCTGTCCCATCCAGACCTGTGCGGTTGATATCTTCTCAGCTGGTTGTGTCTTCTACTACGTTGTGTCCCAGGGAAGCCACCCTTTTGGCAAGTCACTGCAGAGGCAAGCAAACATCCTTCTGGGCTCATACAGTCTGGACCATCTGCAAAGTGACAAACATGGTGAGGACTTACCTTCTGGTTTGGTTTCACCTGTAGTTTTATGTTAATATTAATGCAGGTATATGATCGTGTGACTGTGTGATGTGAAGACCTTTGGGGTTTTTTACTTTAAGGCAAACAGAATTGAAAACTTTGTGAACATTTGCAAAGTGCATATGTGTGTTTTTGTTTGTTTTAGTCATGGTAACGTTCTCCAACAAATCCTCTTCAAACGGAACATTCATGGCAAAACATGGGAGGCAGCTCAACAGGTCAAGACTCAGGCAAACGTTTGCTCTTGAACGTAGAAAAAACTTCTGAGGGTTCAAGTGCTCAAATTTTTGACATTGAACACAGTTGGTTTGACAGAGGAGTGAAGGAGGCCATGTTTGTCCACCTGGAATTACCACAATGAACAGTGGCCTGTGACACCATGAGCTACAGTGTATCTCACTCACACCTTGGTAATGTGAAGGGTGGCTGACCTCTCCCTTAGACATAGGGTGAGGAGGGCACTCATCCAGGAGGGGGTCAGAGTAGAGCTGCTGCTCCTCCCCATCGAAAGTTGTGGTGAGGTGGTTCATCTAACTAGAATGCCCACCTCTTGGATGTCCTATATGTCCTATAAGAATGAGGCCCGGGGCAGACCCAGGACAAGCTGGATAGATTATATCTGTTGGCTGGCCTGGAGACAGAACTTCCAACAGAGTAGAAAAGTGTCTTTGAATATGAGAAGCATCATTTGATTTGTCATTGTGGGGTTTGGGGAGTGTCAACAAATGTATGTCTTAAGAATCTGGGCACATTGTCAGACCTGCTTATATCTCAACAGGGGACATTGTAGCCAGAGATCTGATAGAGCAGATGCTGAGCGTGGATCCCCACCGGAGGCCTTCGGCTGAAAGCGTTCTCAAACACCCTTTCTTCTGGAGCCTGGAGAAAGAGCTGCAGTTCTTTCAGGTTACGCTTTGTTTTTGTTTTTTATCCTGCCTGCCAATTTCACTGCATGCTGTAAAAATGATGGTGCCGCACAAGTGGCAGCCTGCATTAGCGGTTCACTTCTCTGCTCACTTCTGAGTATTTATTAAAGTCCCGGCCTTTCTCCTCCAATTAAGAGGGTTAAGCGGAATGCCACACCAGAGTCAATAAGATACTGGTCCTCTTCTATGCCAACTCCAAAGAGGCATACACATCATCACCCCTCCCTCCCCTTGGAAGATCAGACCACAGTCCAGTTCACCTAAAGCCTGTATACAAACCCCTGCACAGTGAGAGGAGGGTCTGAGTCTGAAGAGGCCCTGAGAGACTGTTTTGAGACAACAGTGTGGGAGGAACTGTGTGATCCACATGGGGGGGGCATTGACGTTCTCACAAACTGCTTTATGAATTGTATTAACTTTTGTGTTGAAAACACTGGGGCAGTGCTGTGTTTATCAAATAACAAACTGTGGATGAATCCTGACATTAAGGCTACGTTCACACTGCAGCCTGTCTTGTGGTGTCTTGCAGGATGTGAGTGACAGAATAGAAAAGGAACCGCTGGACGGACCAATTGTAAGACAGCTGGAGAGAGGAGGGCGGGCTGTTGTCAAGGGTGATTGGAGAGAGCACATCACAGTGCCACTGCAGACCGGTATGAGACTGAATGGTCACAGCATGTAAAGCACAAAATTCTGAAGCTTTTTCTTGTAAAATAATCTTGTTTGTTGTGTTAAATGAAACTTAGGGTTACAGTATTGCACTGTGACTCAAACTAGTTAATTTTACAGCTTGAATAAGTGCCTCAGTGTATATTCAGTTGCATGCAGCATCCTGCTTAAAGAAAAAAAAGCTTAAGTGTGGTTAATTAAGCCTGCTACTTCCTGTCAGCAGTGCCATTCAAGCTCAACAGCTCCATGAACTCTGCACTCAGTTTTATTGACTAATAAAACAACTGGTGCAGATAGTGATGAGTTTTCCAAGTAAAACAGAACAATACAAGCAGCTAAATGTGATAATGTAGGTAGCATAAAGGTATGATATTTAATAGCAGATAAAATGGTATGCATGCCTTTTTACATTCACAAAAAATATTTAAAGGGAAATAAAAAGTTTAGCCTTTTTGATAGCTTGTTTTATCCAAGCTGCAGCTTGACTTACAGGGCAAACTAAAAAGCTGTATGATTTCAGCACTTCCTCTGCACTGATTCTGTTTGCCTGCACTCAGTTTCATTTTTCCGATCAATGCCTGAGGTCTCGTTTTTCCTTCTCTGGCAGATCTGCGGAAGTTTCGTTCCTATAAGGGCGGCTCAGTCAGAGACCTTCTGCGTGCAATGAGAAACAAAGTAAGTGTTTCTCTTGTAACAAATCACCTCATGTTAAAGTGAACCTGTTTGTCACGGTTGCCATTCCCTCAACAGAAACACCATTATCGAGAGTTGCCTGCTGAGGTACAGGAGACTCTGGGCTCCATCCCCGATGACTTTGTCTCCTATTTCACCTCCCGCTTTCCCCACCTGCTGATGCACACCTACCTGGCCATGCGGACCTGTGTACCTGAGAGACCATTCCTGCCTTACTAATCCTCTGCAGAACAACTTGATAACATACAGGCCCAGTTAGAACACCATGGGCCACAAAGACAAAATAAACCATGCACAGCTGCCAGCACACACATCCCCAGATTCCTCACAGCACCAGGAGTCTACACATTCATCACTGCCGGAGCAGATCTGCCACACAGCAGCTGCTGAGTCAGTGCCATCATCAACACAGGAGCCTGTATTGTCACATATTCCAGTTGAGACAGTGCAGCCAGCAGAGGCAGCACCGTCCACACAGACTGCCTCACACAGTCAGACCTCAGAATCAACTCTCAGGCAAAGAGAATCCAGTCAGCCTGACATGGCCACACTGACAGATACTCCCACACTGGACAACAAGCCAGTGTGAACTAGACTGGAGTCAGGTGGATTCGGCTCAGATGGGAGCATTGCCTTAAAGAGTGGGGGAGGATAAAAAGGTTGGGGGCTCCTGGGTGCTGTACTGTGAGCTGGTGAGGACCAGGCCTGCAGTGCCTGGTATCCACTGCCAGGTGCAGTCGCTGCATCCTGCATTAAGTGCCTTCTGTTGACCTGCATTAAAATAATCCCCAACACAAGTCCGTCCATGAAGCACCCTGCCAAAAAGTGAGAAAAGCAGCAGGGTGCTGGATGTTTTATTGTAGCTGAACTGAGCGAAGAAAGCTTTTAATTTTATTACATTATGTCCAAAAAGTGCATCAGATCCCAGCTGTGGGAAACACTTGGATAGTTTTATTGTGCAATGTTGTGTTTGTTTCAGTGAGCCTGTTCTCTGCACAGATCCTGTACGTATGGTTTTGTACAGAAGTGTCATCAAATATCCAAATTCCAACGTAATCACTTGATGTGGCCGTTGTGCCTTTTTCTTTTTTTAAACATCACTGTGCTGTAAGTGTGCAGGAGTTTTAAAATTGACTATGCTAATTGTGCTTGATTCCAGTTAATGCTGCTGCTGCTAGACTGCTTCTCTTTTGTCAATCAAGCCTATTGAGCTGACTCGTTAAGAGTGGGCTCCTCCAAAGGGTGTTCAGGGTGACAGCTGAATACAGTGAGGTTTTTTTTATTCCTGTTTATATGGTTAAATTAGGAGTTTGGAGGTCAGGCTGCAGAATGCTTGTGTAATAACTTTTCAGGGGTGTCAAAGTGAAGATAATGACTTGCACATTAAATTCTAATGTTTTTATACTGATACTTTGTGTGTTCTTTAGACTGCTATATGTTTCTGCAGGGATTTATTTATACAGACTGCAAGTTTAACCAACACCTGGAAGAACATCAGGCGCATGGTATTGTCTGTGTTGGCAACAGATGCAGTGAACACTGATTAAAGTAGGCTGGAGCCTCTCTGTCTCTCTCATATTAAAATGTTTGGAAGGCAAATGGAGCGATTTGACCACAAACATACAAATCAGCACAGTTAACATAAAGCTGTGTATGCGTCAATCATTACGAGAAAAAGATGTTTCTGTATGTAAATGGGTGGTTCTGAGGAGCTCACTGGAGTGTGGTACTCTAATATGTCTGCAACAAGTCTGTTTGTGAAATTTCTTCCCTGCTAGATGTTCCACAATCAACTGTAAGAGGTGTTATTGCAAAATGAAAGCTTTCAGAAACCACAGTTACAGAGCAGAGGTTGCTCAGGTCCACTGTGTGCTGACTCAGTCCAAACCCCCTCTGGCATGAACATAAGCATCAGGAGCTTCAGGGTGTGGGTTTCCATGTCTGCAGCTCCCGTACTGTAGGTGGCCTAGTACTTTTGCCCATGTAGTGTATCTCAGACTTGAAGCAAGAGGCAGAAGAAGTGGTTCAAGTACTCAGTACTACCCTGCTAAGATGCTTTGGGATGTGAATGATATGATGGTCTTACACAACTCTTCTGCCATTAAAGAGTGATGTGGAAGGAAAGACTATTTTCTATCGCTCTGCTTACGCTCCAACTGCTGCTTCACTCCAGTATAGATTTAAATAGATGAAAAATAATCCACCTAATTTCAGAATTAACAGTCAGGAATATCAGAAAAACCTGCAGGTATCATAAAAATGTGGGACCCGTACTACTTTATATGGTCCTTTTTAAAGTGCTATCAGAGACAACTGTATGATAATTTACTCATAGTGAGCTGCCAATCATTTTCATTAAACTGCTCTGCATGGAAAAACAAAATTTCTGTTTCCCAGAAAATTGTTGAACATCAACACAACAGACAAATTCATCATCTCTCCCAAACAATGGAATAAATATCTTAATTACTAGGCCATGTGCTCCTTTCTATACCATGTGGTTTCTTCTGTTCATTTAAATATAAAGACACTGTAACCTCCTCAGGAAGAGCTTTGAAGCTTTTGTCTTATTGTTCTAGTGGTCAGGAAAAAAAAATCAAGTTTCACACTTCTGGGTTTGTTGAACAGCATGTGAAACTGAGAGGAGCCAAGAAGACTGAGAAAGTTATTCTGAAAATTAGCATCTTCCTGTGAATGTAAAAGATTTCCGTTTCTGGCAGGCCGTTTTAACATATAATCTGACGATTTGACTATCCGAAATTACATTTTAGATATCTCAAACGTCATTTTGACTAGTCAAAATGGTAATTTAAGATATCTTAAATTACATTCTGACTAGTAAGAATAATAATCCAAGATATCTTCTGTTAGGTATATTCTAAATATTGCCATACTTTCTGCATCTTTAAATGTTTTCTTTGTTTGAATGCTATGTCTGTAAGTCTTCTAGGCCATGTGCTTTTTTCTGGGCCGTGT
>VOQJ01005060.1:9910-21772 GCA_015052665.1 Apistogramma diplotaenia
CCCGGGTTCACCTTCCACACCAGCGGCTCGTCCCCCCCCCCCCAAAAAATGAAAAAAGCGTGCGTGAGCAGCGTTCTGTGTAGACTTGTGCCGTATTTCTTTGGGGATTACGGTTCTCTCTAAATCGCCAAATTCAAGAGAGCAGCGTTAATGAGCTGTTTACGGCCGTATTTTGTTGCTGCTTTTAGTGCGTTTAAACGTTTAAGTAGATCAGTTAGTTTTGCTGGTATGTCGTGTGGGAATATTGATTATTTTCTTAAGCACTCCTCCACATTCTTCTTCCTCCCACTCTGCATCATCTGCTCTCCTGACTTTATCATGCTCACACAAATTGCTGGAGACGATGTTGCTGTTGGATCAAACCAGCCACAAGTGGTGTCCTGCATGGTTGTGATGTCATTGGCTTGACATTGTGCATCTATGGGGAGAGCCGTGAACACGTGCCCAGCTGCTCAGCGTACACTTCGGGCACATGTTGGTGAAGCCGAGTGCAGCAGCTAGCCTCCGTCACCGTGTTTCAAGTGTTGTGTTTACAATTAGCTCCCAGCCAGTCAGCCGCCCTTGTGTCAGCAGTGGAAACGATGCTTAAATTGAAGTCATCTCTTGCATCCACATAAGTTACGGTCCGCCTGCTACTAATTGACTGTCAACATCTGAGTGAACAGACGTGAACGACTGCCAAAAGATAATTGCACTCGCAAGGAACTTATTTAGAAATTTTCTTTTCTCTTTTATTCAGTGGGGGATATTATTGTTTATCAATTAGACATGACATGCTTATTTTTCCCTCTGATTGCAAAAGTACAATGAATGATCTTTTCAGTGCTTTGAGCAGGTACAATGAGGTGGGGGGGATCTTTTCTTAAAAGCTGCCGTGAATGAAAGATCAAACAATTTGCATATGTCATTCGTTCCTCTCTGCTGTCTCTACCTCTTTCTAGGTTTCACTCTCTGGCACAAACATCCTTTCACTCTTCCTCTGTCTCGCGCTCCGTCTGAGCACCACGCTTTCTCTGTTCTTTCACTTTTTCTCTATCCACTTCTTTCTGTCTAGTGCTCTCACCGTTTCCATTTGCCCTTTGCAAGTACACGCAATTGAAAACTTGTCAGTGAATTTTTTTTTTCTCCCCCCTCTTGTGCCGTCGTTTAATAGCCCCCACATCCAGAGCTGTGAAACCCAGCAGACCTCAGAAATGGCATAATTTTAGTGGAGCTTTTAAAGTTATTGGTGCATCTAACGTGTAAAATATGATTGCCAAGGTTTTATTGAATCTGTATATGTCGGTTTTTTCTCTTTACAGCTGCGCACTCGCTTCAATAGTGGCGCTGCAGTAAAGAGGATTTTATGTCCGTTGAATTAGTGTGTTCGGTTTTTGGTTGGTCAGAAGATCCGAGGCATTAAAAACACAGCCTTGAGCCATTGTTTGACATTATATAGAGTGAGCAGTTAATTGATCAAAGTAAATCTCCTTGCACCAGTTGTACGGCTTCTGTTGTTTGAAGCTGATGAGAAAATTAAACTGAACAGATTTAGTGTTGCCACATCTTTCATTCATTCAAATTCTGAAATCTTAGGCTACAACAGCCATTTTAATCAACACTCCTAATTGCATGACCACACAGAATGTTGCCTTCCAATTTGACATCATCCATTCATCCCTCCCTCAGTTCCTCGGTTGCAGAAGCGACAGTCTAAGCAGACATGCCTGGATCTCTTCCTCCTCCAGCTGTTCTGGGGGGACAGTTATTCCCATAGTATTTCCCATAAAATTTCCAGTGTCCTGAAGAAGACTGAACAGTTGTTACCAGGCAGAGTTTACATTAGGCCCTTTGTTATTTTGTGACGGAGTTCTGCTAGAGTTGGATGGTTGTAGTATTTACTGGTTTGACATGTTTTTTTTTCCTGTTCCTACAGAAGCATCTAATCTCACAGCACCACACAGGCTGTGCTGGTCTGACGCCTGGCTGTTATTATTCTTCTGCTGTTGTTTAATGATTTTTGCCAAACAGTCTGCAGGCACGTTGCTGTCACCTTCTGGTGCTGGTAGAACAGGAAAAATGGCTGTGCGATCTATGCTTTTTTGTGACTTGATGGACGTTTTAGTATTTAGAAGTAACTTCCCTACAGTATATACCTGTGTAAAAGTTTTGAGTCGCCCCTGATTAATTTATATTTACTTATACTCTCTACTACTCTTCCCCCCCCATCTCCAGGCATTCTGCAGATTTATTTTCATCTCGTCCTTATACCTCAGCAGAAGAATGTTTTGGTGTAGTTTTTTTTTTAAATGTTGAACACGGACTTAAAAAGACTAAAAGATAAATAACTCAAGGGATGAACTTGTGTTTACACATAACAGACAACTTACCAAAGAACCAATTTTAAAACCCGGCAACGACCTGACACAGGACCTGAGAGATGCATCTGGACCTTCAGCTGATCCACCTGCTGTTCAGCTTCATCAGCAGCGGTCTCCGTGGACGCGTGGCTGTCAAGAAGCCATTCGAGGAAGGGAAACGGGGAGAAAACTGATGGAAATCAGTGGCAGCAGTGCTTAGGGAGACACAATAGTGTCCACAGCGACCTGTAGAACAGGGTGGAGGCTCTGTAATGAGTCAAGGCTGCGTTTCAGCCAGTGGTTTTGGGACACAATAGTACCATCATATGTTGATCCTACCAACTGGAAAGCATTTCAGCATGACAATGATCCCAAACTTGTTTCCTCCAACTGCCAAAAAGTCCATTTATTTATTTACATAATTCAAAGTTCAGACATAAAATTACAAATTTACAACACAAATTAAGTAAAACAAATTATGTGAGAGAAAATCACCCTTCCTGATGGGAACGCTCAGACACTTTCCTAATGAGTTTATTTAATCAGCTGCTAGTTTATATTTATTTCTCAATGCAGCACACATAATGGTACATGAGTTAATGTTTGGAGGATCTGTCGAATACACCCTTCACTCATGTTTTAAAACCCAAGGCAGTGACAATCCCAGTACGTGATGATGCCATGGCTACCTCCTTGTTTTATGTGCTTCACCCGCCTCCACAAAACAATTGTGGAAGGATGAATGCCCATTTATTGTCTGTGTGTATTTGTGTCGCAGGTTTCGGCGTGGGGAGGCTACGTGTTTATTATCAACCTGATTCCGCTGCATGTGTTTGTGCTGCTGCTGATGCAACGCTACAGCCGGAGAGTCTATATCGGTAAGACGCACACACGCAAACACAAGCACACAAGCGCGCAAGCAATTATGCGAGACAATAACTTTCACCGTTCAGCTTGATATTTAAAACTCGCCCACATACAGATGCTGTAATGGAGACTCGCTTGTCTTCGGTTTTCTTTTATTTGAATAGAAATGTGTGCACTGTGCAGACAAACCGCCGCTCCTTCCTATGCATCTCACAACATGATTGACCGAGCGTTTAACCCCGAAACGAGCTCAAATGCTCAGTCACGCCTGTGCTCGCCTCTCACAACGGCAAGTATGCCATCGTCAGCAGTGCAGACATCTACACACCCACACACCACTTAGCAATAAATGCATCCACCCGCTACCTGATCCTTTTCATTATTTTATTTATTTGCATATACCAAAGGCAGAGAACCAGTGAAGAGGTTAGGCTTGTTATCCCGATAACATCCGAGTTTCGCCGAGCACGCGGCGGCTCCGGCGTGTTACCCGTCGTCTCGGAGAACCCTCCGCCACCCTCACATCTGTCCTCAGCTTGAGATGAATTCACAGCAGGCGCTCCTATTGTGGTCAAGATAAACGATGCCGTGTCAAGTATCATCTCTGCATGATTATATGTTGTACTTACTGTAACTGGAAAGCGCGATCTCTGAGAGCAATGAAAATAAATTGTGGCCTCTTCACGGCAAGAGAGCGTTGACCTGCCTTCGCGCCTACAATTAAATTCCTCTTGGTGAAGCAGGGCTGTTAGGGGGAGGTGGAAAAGCTGCCACAGTCTTCATTGTTCCTCAAGAATATCTCTCATTCATCACGCACCTTTTGGTAGTAGATGAAAGATGGGGAAATATATTTGTAGACGTATTCCAATGACAGAAAAAGACACCTGCTCTATTCCGTACCAGCTCTTTTCAGAGCCAGGTGTCGTTCAGTTGCAAATAAAGGCGGGGGGAGTGGGGTGGTGGGGGGAAGAAAATCCTAGTTTAATAAAATGCCTCGTAGCCTGTTCCCTCGCAATTCGTCTCTGTCTGTCATGAGTCAATAGCAGATGTGTGAAAAAGATCGCTGAGGGCGGTCAAAGCTACTTCAAAAACGAGGCACACTCTTCAGGAAGAGTATGAAATCTTAATTAAACTGGTGCATCTGCGAATTGGTTTCCCCGAGCTACAAAAGGTGGGAGTTGCACTGTTCTCAGCACCATCATCTCACTTCGGGCCTCCCTGCCACACTGCGCTGAACCAACTTCCATTTTCTCAGTAAATGGCTTTGGATTAGGTATTTTGTATTTGCTCCCTCTGAGGGACGACAGTGAAAATCAATAGACTTTAAATACCCCCACTGAGGTGGATTTTCCCTCAGTGGGACCTGAATTGCCCCCCTTAGTGTTGTTTATTTGAATGATTTGACTTTTTAAAGATCGTATCTTTCCATGTTTCTCCTTTATTTCATGTCTGTCCGCAGCTTACAGCACTTTCTACATTGTGGGGCTCGTACTGTCCATGCAGATCCCTTTTGTCGGCTTCCAGCCAATCAGGACGAGCGAGCACATGGCCGCCGCTGGTAAGTCACGCCCTCCGTACTTGCAGGGTGACCGAACTCGTATTC
Organism: Apistogramma diplotaenia; assembly: GCA_015052665.1. Lineage (NCBI taxonomy): Eukaryota > Metazoa > Chordata > Actinopteri > Cichliformes > Cichlidae > Apistogramma > Apistogramma diplotaenia. Next base: position 14,720 of record VOQJ01005060.1, read on the forward strand.
TTCCTGGAACAACGGGTTCCCTTCTACAAAACCTGAGCCATCTGATGATGGAGTCAGCAGTGTTTGGAAGATGGTGCTGCTTTCGAGTCCAAATTTCTGAGTCACTCATAACCAAATGTCACAAATGCAGGAAAGCACGAGCATATTTTTCTTTATCCTACCTAAAGCAGTTATTTGTGCAAACACGATGATCTAATCACTGTTTATATTGATAAACAAATGTTCATCATCTTCCCCTTATCTCGTGTAATACGCCAATATGAAATATGGTTAATTAAAGTTACTGAGGATTTTAAGGCACCATGTCTTCACCCATTAGTTGGATCCCAGAGTGTTTTGGCCATCGCCATCTTGGATTTATGAAACCGGACGTGATGAGCGAGTAGGTTACTTTCAGCTGCTCCCTTCTTCCCCAGGGGAAGTGGCTCAATCAGCATATTTGGCTTGGCACCGATTTGATACCAGATGCCTTCCCTAATGTAACTATCCCGTTTATCTGGGCTTGGCACCTGCTCAAGGAATACACTAGCTTGATTCCCAAACCCGGACTTCCTGGTCTTGTTTCAGTCATTCACTTGTGGCTGTGCTAACAAGTGCCTCCAAATGCAAAAACTGCACGCTCATTTATTAGTGACGTGTCACTCATGAAGCATCCGTGGTGTGAAGTATGCCCTGCTTTATCATCTGCTTACTCTAAATGGGACACCATTTGCAAGAGAAGACTTGAAGCCAGCGATTAATAACCAAAAGTCAACAAGAAAATATTTACAAGGATCCTAAATGAAGTGACTTCTATGCAAACTGTGCACTTTTCAGATATGAGAGCAAGTAATCCATTGTTTATACACATTTATACCAAATGGAAAGTTGAGGTTGACTGCAGGTCGTGAATTAAAGTTGGAACTCTGCAGACTTGGTTGATATCCAAAGCACCCACCAGCAGGAATGGAATGTGCCCACACTGATAGTCATGCTCCGTCTGTGGGAGAACATTGGTACATCTTCAAAATGGAAATGGGTAAGCACCTACATGCCACCCATATGGGCTTAGCTCTTTAAGTACTATTCATTTTGGCTTGTGGGTAGCTTATTAAAGCTTGTTGAGTTTCGCCTCTCAAGTGTGAGCCCCCATCTGCTTCCTGACAGCATGGATGGGTGCGTACATATGTGCATGATTCATTTACGTTGTTGGCAGCTTTAAGAAGCGGAGCAGAGCCTTTTCGGAGAATTCACTTAACGCCGCAGCAGGTAGGTGTACACTGAAGTGTCCCTGTTTTCCTGGATCTCTCCAACACAAACAGCGTTATAAGAGGCTTTGAAGAATGCACCATCAAACATCATCTCTGCCTCTCTGAGTTTTTGGCTCCCCACTCTCTCTCTCTTTCAAAGAGCAAGTGTGGTTTTATGTCGCTCTGGGTAGCAGCTGCTCAGAACATCTGGTGGTAGCATTCACAGTGCACAGTGGGAGGCAGGAAGAGAGTGACAGAGCCATGGACCTGTCGGTACCGTTGAGATATCAGCCCCTGAGGCAGGAAAGCAGAGTGGCATGGAGTGACAAGCATGTTAGCACCATGACGGCACGCCAGGAGACAGGCAGGGGCTTAACCTTGGAAATGGGTGAGACCTGCTGTGGGCGATGGATCACTAGCGGGGGAGCAGGGAAATATCACAAAAGGTTTGTTGAAGGATGGTAGGTGATGAAACGGGGAGGGAAAAAAACTCTATTCAATTTTTATATCAAATTCACCAGACAAACACAGACAAGCTGGGAAAGTGGGGAAGGAAACAGGGAAAGAAGTATGACCTAAGGGTCCGGAAAAGAAAAACAAGACACGACAGGTTTATTTACAGTTTTTGTTCCATGCATTTGAAATGTGCTGTCCAGCAGTATTTTTTCACATCTGCATGAATAGCCAACAGGGCTATATACTGGTAAAATAGCTTCCTGACCAACTAAGCTTGCTTTTGCTCCCTGCAGGATGCAGAATCAGTAGGAACCTTCTCCAGTATTCTGAGAGTTTCCTTTGTATGTTGGCTCATTCTTTCATCTGTCTGTGCTTTTTCTCAGGTGTGTTTGCTCTTCTCCAAGCCTATGCGTTCCTGCAGTACCTGAAGGACAGGCTGACCAGGCAGGAATTCCAGACACTGTTCTTCCTCGGAGTCTCTCTCGCTGCCTGTGTGGTCTTCCTCACGGTGATCTATCTCACATACACAGGTCTGTATGTCCCAGTGCACGTGCTGCTTTCTGTACCTTATACAGTGGGGGAAATAAGTATTTGATGCACTGCAGATTTTACAAGTTTTCCCAGCTACAAAGAGTGGAGAGGTCTCTAATTTTCATCATTGAACTTGACTGTATAAAAGACACCTGTCCATACACTGTCACATTTCTAACCTCTCCACCCAAAGAATTGTCTAAGGACCTCAGGGAGAAAAAATTGTAGACCTGCACAAGTCTCGAATGGGCTACAGGACAATAGGCAAGCAGCTTGTGAGAACTGTTGGCACAATTATTAGAAAATGGAAGAAACGGATGAGGACTATCAACCTTCTCTGGTCTGTGGCTCCATGCAAGAACTCACCTCGTGGGGTGAGGATGATGCTGAACTACACGGGGAGACCTGAGGAGAGCTGGGACCACAGTCTCAAAGATTACCATCTGCAACACACAATGCTGTCATGGTTGTCATGGACACGCAAGGTCGCCCTGCTCACATTTCCAGGCCCATTTGAAGTTTTCCAAAGATTCTCTATGATCCAGAGGAGGCATGGGAGAAGGTCATGTGGTCAGACCAAACCTGAACGATCTGGAGGTGATCTGTATGGACCAGTGGGCCAAAATCCTGCTGCAGTGTGTGCAAACTTGGTCAAGAACTGCAGGAAACCTCCAACTGCAAAGGTTTCTGTACCAAATATTAAGTTCTGTTTTTCTATTGAACCAAATACTTCATGCAATAAAATGCAAATGAATTATTTAAAAATCATATGATGATTTTTCTGGATTTTTTTTAATTCTGTCTCTCACAGCTGAAGCACACCTACTTTAAAAATTAGACCTCTCCATTCGTTATAGGTGGGAAAACTTTTATTATCCACTTTTTCTGGGTTTAGCTTTATTTTTTAAAAGTTTTGAAAATCAGGCAGAACTAGCAAATTAAAATATGAACTTTTGCTTCGGGAACACTTTGAGAAGTTCTTATTTTTTTTTAATCATGTGAGGACCAGAGTAAACAGACTTCACAACTGAGCACTGAATAAACTTTCTTTCCACCCAGTCGAACTAATACAAAGATCTTCTTTGTAGGGAAGTGAATCTTAAAAAAATAAAACTGTCCACTGCTGCCCGTGCTGTTCTGTTCTGTTTCCCATGCAAAGCAAACACAGACGGTTGGTGCTGTTTAATGTGGAAAGAACTGGTGAAGATGCACTCGGATCGCTTTAGTCAATGATTACTTTAATAATTAGTAAGCCTAGGAAAGTGGCGGATGGTAATGTTTTCATTCTTGTCTATTTTTTTCTCTATTAAACCAAATTATGTTGGTATTTGTTGGGCTGCTAGCCTTTTGTGAAAGGAACCATTAAATTTCAATGTTTATCCAGATCTGGGATTTCAGCCATTTTGCATTTTTTCTTGTTTTAGCCAAAAGTTCGAGCGCTCATACGTTATTCCCTGATAGGCTAACCTCCGGGCCTCTCCGTCGGGCTTTTAACTAGTGCTCTTTTTGTCAGAAAATAAAACCTGGAAGGCAAACGATAAACAAATCCAAACTGATACGACTGCTGCAGCTTTGCTGTTGGAGAACATTTGTGGGGGATTGTGCTCAGCCAAGTGAACTGCTGTTTTTGACTGTCCCTCCTGGACCCCAGTGCGAGCAGCCAGCTGGTCAAACTTTGTCCTTTGTTGATGTTTTTGCCCATTATTTTCGGCTTGTGGCCCACGGGGCTCAAGGTTTCAGACCGTTTAAAATGTTGCCTTCTTGCTGTTTATTGATTTTCTTTTTTTTATGTTTCCTGCTGAAGGCTTCAGATTTAAGAGAACAAATTCTACTGACTGATTAGACTTTAAAGGATACATGAGTCTTTTACCATATTTGGAAAACATTAAGATATTAAGAATTTGGTACACGAAGCCCACCTGCCCACATTTCACCAGAGGCTACTTTAAAATATCTTCATCTGACTGGATTTTCTCCCTTTACCTAGTGCGTCACATCAAGCAGGCCTCATCTGCAGTTAACTGGTCTAATACAAAGTTAACTGTAAGGGACTATTATGTTAATATTCTCTCAAAAGTGCTTAAAAGTCCAAATTGAGCTGTTTCAGAGTCTCTTGTTTACATCTCTCATTTGGCCTTTCTGTTCCTGAGGCTGGTTTCCACACGGTGGTGAGCCCTCTGTGTTTTCTCTTGAGATTTTCTTTATGTGGGTAAACCTGGATGATATGTTTGAGAGTGGGTTTGACTTGAGAGGATGAAGAGCCGGCCAAGCTTTCCGTGACCAGGAAAAACCGTATTGTTAATCGTGAATCCGAGGTTTGACCACTAGACTGAATCTCCTCTTCGGGACCCCGGCACTTACTGGGTATGCTGAGGAGTGTGAACCCCGGTACTTGGAGCGCACACCCTGCAGACTTCCTTCTTAAGGATGGGGACCACCACCCCAGATCTCCATGCGATATTGCAGAGGCGGTCAACCAAGACAACCTTATAACATCCTTCAGGCGAATCTCATCCACCGCAGGACTCGTTTAACCACCTCAGTGACCTCACCCCCCAGTGATGGGCGAGTCATCCCCCTTGTCCCTAGACGCTGCTTCCAATACACCTTACACACAGTGCACCCGACCCTTATGACGCCTCCTGCAGGTGGTGGACCTACAGGAGGGTCGACCCATGTCGTCTCCTCGGGCTGCACCCGGCCAGGCACCAGTACATAGTAGACAAACTGAATTTATCTCTTTACGAATCATAAAAGAAATCGATGAATGCGTTTGGAAGTTGAGGTACTTTTACTTCAGCTTAACAGCTACATCGTCTTTAAAATGTCTCCACCTCCATTTCCTTTTTAGTTTATGTTCATAAACAAAAATACGATGAATAATGAACTCTATGGTTCACCTGCTTAATTTATGAAAAAAAATTACATAGTCTGTGCCGAGCCGTGAAACAGTAGAGTTGAAAACGACTGTATAAAATTCCCTAAAGGTTAATTCAGTTCTTTTTTTTTTGTCCCTTTAAATGAAAGCTTCTCCTGCGTAGCTCCAGATTATGGAAACGCTTTGGTCAGGCTTTTGCTCCAAGCAAAGAGATGGTGGCACATTACAGCCGCCGTAATATTGGCATCAGAGTGTTCGTCTCCCCGCTTTAGAATTGATTGGCCTCTCATGTGGACGCAGGAGCCCAATCTCATGAGGATACTTGCTTCATCTGGTAAATGTTGTGATCTGTCAGGCGTCTGAATGGAGCTGTGGGAGTTGATGGCTGTTTGGTGAAAGGCCAGTTTTTGAGGTGAGACTGCGCATGTCTCACTCCGGTCTGTCAGACCTCTGAAATGCAGCACAGTAAGCCGGATGGGTTTTCTCAGTGTCTTTACCTCGGAGCCAAGTATCGATCGGTTAAATCAGCGTCATCCTTTAAATCACCGCTCTGAATAACACCATCTTTCATTGGTTTTGAGTTTTGCTCCGAGTTTTGATGGATTAATGCGCTCTTCACAATCAATTTTAAAGAGCAAGAGCAGCACAGGACATGTCACAGCCATATGTTGTTACAACATGTCACAAAATGTGAGACTACCCCGCCCCCCCGCGAGAGCCCCCAGGCACCAGTTCAGCTGTAAATGTATTTCAGATCAAAGCTAAACCAAAATAAGACATTTGCATGCACACATAAAATACCCTGTGCAGCTTAATTTGCAGCCTAAATGGTTTCAGTTGCATTCATAAACAAGTCAATTCCAGTAATTAAGTAGCATCAGTCGAACGCGTTCTCAGCATCGACACGTTCTCCACCGAGAGCTTTCTGGGTTTTGAACTACAGCTGGCAGAAAGTTTTGGTTTTTGCACTACGTTGCCGTGGTATTGAAGCTCCACTGGCTTCTTGCCATCAAGGATGTTGAAGAGTTTCACCATATTTCAGATGTAACCCAGTTAGAAAATCATTGCTTCCTAAACCTCCGCTGTGTGCCTCTCGACAACTAAGGATGCTTTTGTGCGTTATTATTTGGTCATTATTGGTAATTGTTGCAGCGAAGTACAATCAGAAAGTTGATGTCCCACATACTTATGCATTAGATTTTTTCCCCCCTCTTGTATTTAATATTAACAGCATATTGTAGTTGAGTTTTGTTATCCTCAGGCAATCTGTGCTACTGTTTTCCTTGCCAGTAGGTTGGATTATATATTTTTTTCCTTGTTTTATTTATTCAGAGCTGTGCACTTGGGTAGAGTTCACCCTATAAATAATTACATATTGTTGCAACAAAGGGCAGACAAATTAAAGGTTTTGATGTGTTTTGTTCTTCAGCGTTTTGTGCCGTAACAACTTTCATCTTGCTCATCTTTATATTAACGCAATTCCGGACACCCACCCCGGCAGCAGGCCTCGTATTTCAAGGCTTAAATGGAATGCATTTAAAGATGAGCTCTTCTTTATTGATCGTTTTCTTTGCCTCCAGGATACATCGCGCCGTGGAGTGGTCGTTTCTACTCTCTCTGGGACACCGGGTAAGCTCTGCTGACCTTCACACTCTCTCCGTCGATGGAATGCTTGTTCAGCCGAGTGCGTTTGTGTTTCCTGAGACGGATGTAAACCCCCCTGCAACATCCCAGAGGGGAGAACTGTACAACACCTGTGATGAAGTATTGCCTTACTTCCAAAAAGCACCGGGCGTCCTGTGATTTTTTTCTTTTCTTTTCTTTTTCCGCCAAATGCTCCGCAGTGTTTAATATTTCGGCGCACCAAATCAACCCCCCCCCCTTCCATGCCCTGGTTTGCTGACTGAAGCAGTAAAAAAAAAACAGCCCCCCCCAAACTAATTCCTTAATGTGCTGTGT
>VOQJ01005060.1:26252-39620 GCA_015052665.1 Apistogramma diplotaenia
CCTGTTATCTTTTTTTTTTTTTTATCCCCCTCCCCCGTTAGGACGCGTAACATCCTGGATGACTTCAGGGAGGCGTACTACTGGTTGAGACAGAATACAGACGAGCACGCGCGTGTCATGTCCTGGTGGGACTACGGTTACCAGATAGCGGGCATGGCCAACAGGACCACTTTAGTGGATAATAACACGTGGAATAACAGTCACATAGCACTGGTAAGGCCTTTCTCATGCAGTCTTTTCCTGTTTCACTCGTGGATGAAAGCGCACGCGGAGAAATAAATGGTTTCTTCTCAGAGCCGCTGGATGATTAGCGAGCTCTTCAGTTTTTGTTTTTTTTTAATGTAATTGCCACATTGTATAAAACGGCTGTTTCCAACAAGCCAGATAATCTTGTTTGCTTAAACTTTTCCTATTGAATTTACACTGTGGTGAGATTTCAGTTAATTGCTGTCAGATTCTGTGGGTTTGATTTATTTTTTCCCTCTCTGCTGCCAAATGCAGACAAATGTTTTTGTCTCTTTAGCTAAAGCCCCTGTAGCTTTCTTCCCTCTCACTTCCTACCTGCTGCCTGTTGTCTCCTCGGCATCTGTCCGCAGGAAATGTAATCACAGAGAATGCATGATGGATCTCTGTTTAATAATTCCCCTTTGTGCCACTGGAGTGCTGAAGCGTCGTCTCTCATGAAACAGGAAACCCCAGTTAAAGAGTGGCTCAGTCTGCGACACTTTCTTTCCAGGTGGGGAAAGCCATGTCTTCCAATGAGAGTGCAGCCTACCAGATCATGAGGTCGCTGGATGTGGACTACGTGCTGATCATCTTTGGAGGTGTAATTGGCTACTCGGGGGACGATATAAACAAGTTCCTGTGGATGGTGAGGATAGCTGAGGGGGAGCACCCCAAGGACATCAGGGTGAGTGTGAGACGGCAGCGCAGTTAAAATCGATGTTTCCTCTTAGAAAAGTCGAGGTGCATTTTCATATCTTTCTCACCTGTACAAACGCAAACATTACACCCATTTCTCTGAAACCTTTAACTACTATTAGAGTCTTAGACTACAAACCTCATTTACTGATTCTACACACTTCCACAGTGCTCTTTAAGGGGATGGGGGGGGCTGCTGTGCTCATTTCCAATGCCACATTTTTATTTTTGAACAAGTGCAGTAAACTACGGTGCCGTCGGCTGCCCCTCGTAGGCACTGAGCAGGTAGAGGCAGAGCTGTGTGTCTGCGATGAGGAGATTAAGGATGTTCATGCTCGCTGACATAAGGAGACTGAAACAGTGTCTGTAGCAGTCTGAAGTCTAAATGAGGGATGACTGGTAAATACACTGACCTCATTACTGGAAACATTTAGCGTGCACCTCATGGTAACAATTTATCTGTGATGGAAAGTAAGGAAAAGGTTTTATGTTCCTTCCCATCACACTCAACTGAAAGAGATGCATTTGGGATTTAGTGTCCTCCTCCAGGACGTGCTGACCGGAGGAGGTGCCAGCTGAATCCTCCACCTTTGGATTGATGGACACCACACTCTGCCCGCTCATGAGCCGCAGTCGGGGCGTTTTGTCAAATCGGTGTCCTTTTGTTTTGTTAGGTTTTAATTTTTGATATTCTGTAGTGTGCAAATGCTGGTTGCTGCCTGACTTTCACAGTTCCTCTTTGACTCCAGTGTGGTTCACGCTGAATTTATACAAAGACAAAAGAGTAAACACGAGCCTCAGGGGCAGTGATTCTATTGTGTGTCGTCATTATTGCTGCATTGCACCTGAAAAGCTACAGCAGTACACTGGGGTGGCAGTTTAAGGCTGCAGAGATAGTTGTGTGTCCCTTGGACCAGCTGTCAAGTGGTTGCTAAGTGAAACGGGTCACACACAGTTCGTTTGGCCACATTATTCCTTTAATATGTTTCAAATGCAGCCTTTATTTTGAAGGCAAATGGTTTCCGATTTCACTTCTCTCAGTTCCACTTCCAGCAGGTGAGTGTTTGCAGACAAGTTAGGACCTTCTGACCGAGTGGCAGCCTCCAGTACACGTTTTTCTCAGGGAATGTGTGGTTGCCATCCAGCCGGTGTCATTGAGGCCAAAGTCATTTAGCTAATTAAACAGAAATCTACTTTTGGCTGCTCCCAAACTATAAAGGTTCAACACAGCAGGCGTTTTTTTTTTTATTAACAAAAGCCCAAAGCGGATTTGTTTCCAGCTGGAATTGAGCTAATGACCTTTCACTCGCTGGGCAAATGTGTAAACCACTGCACGAGAAAAATACACATTGAAGCTAATTTAACCTTTTTTTGTTTAAAACCAGGTTATGTTATGTTCTGTTTTTGCTCCTCACTCAGAGGTATGTCTGATATGCTGTTTTATTCAATAAGAGTGCACCTAATTGGATGAATGGCTACCTGGAACAAACGTGATGAATATTTCCTGGTTACTTTGTGGCAGATAAACTGCACACATTTGTTTTAGACTCAAATCCCGGTGCTCAGGTGTTGTTAGAGTTCCCAGATGATTTTGCATGACTGTGGTTACTTTGGTGGAAAATTAAGACTAATGGCTGCAACAACACATTAATTCCTTAGCTGCACACAATAATAAATTTGTGTTATAGAGATTTGCATGCGATTGCCAGACACTCGATGCTCTGGGCCCCTTTTTGAGAAAGTTGAAGAATGATTTTAAAGGATTTAAAAGCTTTTTAACTGCAGGTTGTTTTTGAAGGGAACCTTTCCTGTAATTCAGATGCTTCATAATGGCCTCCTGACCTGCTGTGTTGAACATCACTAAAACGAAGCAGTTTTTATCATTTCTTTAGTCGATTCTTGGCACTGTGTCCTGCCAGTGTGAACTTCTTGCTGCTGATGCTGTGTACTTTTTGCCATCCATTAATTTTGTGCCCCCCCCCCCCGTATTTCTCTCCACGTCGTCTGTAGGAGAGTGACTACTTCACCCCTCAGGGAGAGTTCAGAGTGGACAAGGCCGGTTCACCAACACTGCTCAACTGTCTCATGTACAAGATGTCCTACTATCGATTTGGTGAAATGCAGGTGAGTTAAAGAAGTTCTGATTAAACATTTTATGGCCAAGTTGCATCATCAGAAACATTTTGTGTGTGCTGGTCACTTGACAAAGTTTCATGTGTGTGAGGACATTTCAAGCCTGAAGAGCGACCAGATTTTTTTCTGGGGCTGTGATCCACTTTACACTTACATACGGGTGGGATGGGGTTTTAAGGAGGTGCCTTGGGGAGAACCTGAAGTTCGGAGAGTAGTTGTCGGAGGGGAAAGAGGCCGCAAGAAGAAACATGAAGGATTGGCGGAAGCTTTGAAATGCGCCACGGCTGCTTCTGGCAGGTAGCCGAAGAAAGATGAGAGGGATCCTTCATGCCAGGCGCTCACATCCCTGCTGTACAATCCACGCTTCCGCCATCTGCGGACAGAAGGCTAAAAGCTGTGTGTGGCTCGCAGCTCTGTTTCTGGGTACGGACGTCGAGAAGCTGAGGCACAGGAGGAGGAGGAGGACAGGATGGAGAGATCCCAGAGAGAAGGAGTTAGAATAGTGGGAGCAGATCCTGGTTATGAAAACAAGATGTGACAAGTGGAAACCGAGGCTTAGAGGATATCAGGAAGAAGACTGTGTGGAGTGAGAGTGGAGGCAGCCATTCATGACAGTTGAGAATGCACTTTGTAGTCATGAACCAAGATTAAACTGTAATACTGAGAATACATAATACAGCGGAGAATAGAGTTCACGATGAAAAGAATCAACCCAAGGACCGCGTACTTTGAAGTCCTCCAAACCAACTCCTTTATTTCCTTTGCATTAAAATCCCAGGTTAAATCAAACTAATAGATCGATTCTTGCTGCTGATGATGTGATTTTTATACTCTGTGTCCTCTGGAGCAGTCTGAGGGAACACAAAAAGGAGGAGATGGTAGAAAAACACAACACAGGGAACGTAGATGGAGTCTGTTACTTTGAGAATGGAGGTGATACATCTGAGAAGTAGTGATAGTTGCCGAGTCTTTTAGTGACGAGGTTTTAAGTGGCTCACACAAAGTGAGATGGCAAGGTGTAATCAAAGCCGCTGTTTATCTTTCATAATTGAGTTTAAAACGTTTGCTCTTGTCTTTATCTGTTAAGCCCTAATTTAGCTTAAATCCGTAAAGCCGCTTTGTGCAGAGACAGATTAAATATGAAGTTTTAGTTGCGGGAGGAGAGGCGTCTGCTTCAGTTTTATTTTGGGAAACTGACATTTTGAGAAATTCAGTGTACAGAAAGAGTAAGATTCATAACATGCATGTCCATCCAGTTCATAGGTTTTAACCAGAAACAGGTGAGCACTGTTAGAGGTAAAAACACCCCACCAGTACTGAGGTGGTGAATTTAAGTTTAGCAGCTTGCAGATGATTCAGTCGCCGCTCTGCAGTGATCATGGCACCACACAGTTGTTTTCAAGCTTCTATGTAAATGTATCACAATAACATGAAATGGTAACCAAAAATGAAATGAAAGGCTTAAAAATCCCCCTAAAAACAAGCTGCATTTCTACTGCACATGCTCAGTTTTCCCAACCATGATGTGAGCCGTGGAAAAGTAAAAATGCACACTTAGCTGTGTCTTTACTGTCTTTGTCGTGTGCTTTCTTTGTTATTAAGGGTAATTAAAAACAGTGTTCAAATACTATGCAATTAAAAACCATTGTAAAGCAAATGGGGAAGAAATGATTTACTGGAAACGTCTCCAGTTTTATTAGCAGCTGCAGCCTCGGGAGTCTTTGTTTGAGACGTGGATGCGTGCACGACTGAGTCAGCGGCCTTCAAAGTGTTTGTGCTGCAATATCTATATTAAGTTTCTAAAAACATTAGAACTAATCTAAAGCTAAAACGCTCAAAGTAAAATTAAACTAAAGTAAATATAAGAACACATCGTGCAGGGACGCGATTGGCTAACAGCTTTCATATTTTTGTCGTTGATTGGCTCTTTTGAGAGCAGATTTGTCCTGTTGCTTTCTGTTTGCATTTATATTTGCATGATGCTTCAAGTAACACTCGTCACATTATAACACAAAGCCGGTTAAACTTAGGGGGCGTCATTATGCAGCTTGAAAGCAGAAATCACTGCGGATTCGTTTCAGCTGCTTTGCTGCAAATGAACATGACGACAGGCGCAATGGAGAGACAACAAGACAACCCCGCCCTCCCCGCCCTGTGGTAGCCACAGACCATTACTCTCCTTATCCCACCTTTATGACCACCTGACTGGTTTCACGGGTAGTTCAGCTCCTCTAGGATGCCACATTCACATGTGCTGTCACAGCAGTTTCTCGAGTGTGGAGGAGACAATTATGTGAGAGCTGGACTGGGCTGTAAAAAGGCTTCAATCCACCTGCTCTGTTTGTGCAGGAAGGAACTGGAGCAGGGGTGGGCAAACTGTGGCCTGTGGGCCACACCTGGGGCGTTGGTCTTTTTAATCCGGCCCGCCAGAGATTGGTACAGAATTACCCAAATCATATCATACTTATGATGGATCTGGAGAATTTCTACAGCAAAGATAGCAGCAGACTTGCACTGGCAAAAAATAACACTGTTCCCGCTAATAGTAAATGTAATAACACATTAATGCCTTTTTTTATGTTTATGTTTGGTATGTATGCATCTGGTGCTGAATTAGAGGAACGCTGCAAGATGGAACATTCATATGCACGTTTCTGATGGACCAGCACCATGCAGCATTTTGGTGTTGCCTGCACCATAATCTTAAGAGAGCTGGTCACCAGTGGTGGACCTGCCAGATCTGGTATTCTCTGAATGCCAATCAAGCTGCACGATGCTGGTCTGTAAGCAGGGGTGTCCTACTAAAGGACATCAGGCCCCCATGATGCAGGGTTCTAGCAGTTCTTCTCTTGTTCCTGCTTACACAAAGGAGCAGATACTGGTTCTGAAGGTTGATGCCCTTCTATTGCCCCTCTGTGGTCTGCTTGTGCAACCAGAATGGGCTACAGGTATCATTCATGCTACCAGTAGTGACAAGAACTAGACAAATCAGCCACGGGGGTTATATTGCCTCTCCAGTGCAGAGAATCATACAAATAAGCCTGCCCTTCTCTCAGCTGGACTTCAGGACACCGCCTGGCTTCGACCGGACCCGCAACGTCGAGATCGGCAACAAGGACATTAAGTTCAAGTACCTGGAGGAGGCGTTCACTTCAGAGCACTGGCTGGTCAGGATCTACAAGGTGAAGGACCTGGAAAACAGAGAGCCGCTCGACCACAAGCTGCGGAGTGTTGTGCCCAAGCAGAAGTACACCTCCAAAAAGGTACCCACTCATCCAGACTTTCAGAAATCTTTGACTTTCATGCAACTTCTGGTACATGAAAGTAATTTGAATCCTACAAATTATTTTTGTTCCTCTTCTCTCTCCAACCAGACCGCCAAGAGGAAGCGAGGGCACATCAAGAACAAACTTGCCCTGAAGAAGGGCAAGAAACTGCAAAAAAAATAACGGCGACGGATCCTGAACTGTAGGAGAACAAACGCGAAGAAACCTCTAACAACCAATGAAGATGAACACAGGTGCTGTTTTACCTGGCACTTGGTCTCCAGCGCTTGCCGTTAGAGCGCCCTCATGTGTCGAGGAAGTGTCATATCTGGCTAGCTCCAGAATTGTCGTCCGTTTTTATCCTGAGGACGTTCATCTTGCTTTTCTTCTACTGTTTTTTGGGTTGTTTTTTTGTACTTGAATGTGTGGCGAAGCATAGGGCTGTTCTACTTGGTTCAGCGGTGATTTAATTTTTTGTGATGTTGATTAACTGCTTATCAGTACAGGGATCGGGGTGAAGGGGGAAACAAGAGAAGACTAGGAACATTTGCACCAAAGACCCATCGACCTTGCTCCGCGGCACATGTGAACTCATTACTGGGAGCGAGGAAGCGAAGCAGTGACAGCTGAGGACTTTGTTCCTGACTCGTGTACAGAGGACAGTATGCGGTATGGAGGAACGCCACCGTCTACGCACAGCCCTTCTGTAATATTAACCTTTTTGTCATTAACTCCTTTCTGTCTGCCTGGCTTCCTGACCCCTATTTTTCCCGCAGACTTTGGGGAAAGAAATTGGCCTAATATGTAAATATGCGATATTAAGAAAATGTCTAAAAGGATGATAATATATTGGATTCTTGTGGTGACTTAAATATGCAGTTTCTGATTTTTTTTTCCTCTCATTTTCTTTGTGATCGTTCAACTTTTGTTTGACAGCAGTTAGAACAGTGAATGCAATAACTCTTGTACAGAGGGGCTCGATTTTTGTTGGAAGAATGAATCTGAATGTGAATTTTTACACCCCCCTTTTGTTTTCCCCTAAATTGCATAGATTGTACATTTCTGCTGCTAGGGTTGTAAAGACGGAAACGAGCAACTGTGTGTTTAAAAAAAAAAAAAAAAAGAAAGAAAAAAGTAGTGATAATAAATTAGGCCTCTCTTCCTGCAGAGGGGGGGGGAGCTCTCTAGTTCAAGCGAGCAAAGCCTAGTGCCTCATCTCTGGTCATCACCTGATTTTTAGTTTGTGGCTGTCTAGTTTTGTTGAAACTCATCGTGTGTTGTCAGTGTGACGGCTTGGAAACTGGAAATTTTCACAATGTCTGGAACTGGACTGGTGAACTGTGAGAACTGGGGTGGGGTGGTCACTGGTATGCAGGCACTGGAATGAGACGCTGTAATTGACTTTCATCTTTGCCTGTAATTTCAGATGGATCAGTGAGAGTGGTACACAAATGTTCGTGGTACTCCGAAGCTGTGTCCCAGTCTCATACTGTGTACTACCACCACTACAACACTACAGCTGTTAGTGTCAGCCCCGTGTGCCGACATGCACAGCCATTCTGATGGTGAACAATTTCCCACTTAATAATTTTTCTCTGAAAAAGCCGACTGCAGTGTCTTTTAAAGTGCCCCCGTTTTTATTCTTGGACTCTGCTGACTAGCTTTGCATGATTCAGAATAATTATTTCTTCTATGTAACCCCTTAGCTTGTCCGTCTGAAACTAACTCTGGTAGCCCCCTCACAAGCAGAAGGTTGTGTGCCTGAGTTGACAGTATTAGGGACATCTGCTCTCAATGACATCATTCAGAGCCAAAAGTAGAAAGACTGCTTAATACAGTATGAGCAGCCGCCCTTGTATATGTGACAGAAGATGTGTGTAGAAGTGGTAGATTCGCCCCGATTTACTAGTTTTTTTCTGTCCTGCATATTAAGCGCAGCATTACTTTGTTACATCTTCTGTACAAGGAAAGCTACATACTGACGATAGCTCGGAAGAAACCAGCAGAACGGTTTCAGCTCTAGTATACAGTAGGCACCTGGGACACAGCTCTGGGCGGGTAACCCTGGTCTTATTCTATGGGCATTGCACTGTTCTGTGTGTGTTTGGGTTCTTGAGACGCTACGTCTAAAAACTGTGTGCACGCTTCTGTAACTTTTTTTCTTCCCCTGATCAAAAAAAGTGACGCATCAAAAGA
Organism: Apistogramma diplotaenia; assembly: GCA_015052665.1. NCBI lineage: Eukaryota > Metazoa > Chordata > Actinopteri > Cichliformes > Cichlidae > Apistogramma > Apistogramma diplotaenia. Next base: position 34,769 of record VOQJ01005060.1, read on the forward strand.
CTAACACACACATCATTCAGATATACTTTTGTCACATCTCACAAAGTGACTTGTTCATATCAGGTGTTTTTTTTTTTCTTTATACTTTACAAAAAAAGTATCGATCACTTTTTTCTGCTTTGATCTCAAACGTCACCATTTGAGGCTTCAGATGCCACTTTTCTTGTTGTGTTACACAGAGGACAGAGTTCAGACTAAGCCTTAATGTGATGTACAGTGTGCTCCTCTTTTGTGCTTTTTTAAAGTTAGGATCAGCAGAATCAGTTCCTGAGTTTCCTCATTTCTTGGCATCTGTCCCCGACACCATCTTTGCGTTAATACAGTTTCTTCCCACGTGTCTCTGCTCTTCTTCGGAGTTTACATTTTTACATTGTTGTTCTGTTCAGCCATCTTTGAATATACACTTTAATGAAAAAAAAAACACTGGCTTATGTCGTCACTGTAGAAGAAGGCGTTACGTGTTTATCCTGCAGGTCTGACTTGAAACACAGGTGAATGCAAAATGAACCACTTGATGGCAGCATTACCCTTTGGGTGAAGACATTTGCATGTGAGTCTGCAGCAGTGAGCGTGAAGAACACTCACATGGGTGAGGGTGCTTGGTGGACTGGGTGAAATCTCTTTGATGTATGAAAACTAGCTTTTCTTCAACCACTTATTGAATGTGATCTTGACACACGCCACCTGGTTTTGCTCTTGGACTCTAGTAGGGCAGCTTTGCATGATTGTCCAGTCAAAATAATTTTATTCTAGGCCTTAGTGTAGCCCATCAGTTCATCCTGTCTGAAATTGCATGGTTTTGCTCCTTTCCCTCATTTTTAAGTCAACTGTCTTCAGATTGGCTGGCCCTTGCAAACAAAAGGTTTGAATGCCAGGTGGGAGGGAATTCCGTGCCCTTAACGTCTATACGCCAGATGACCATATTAGGGATATCTGCTCCCTGTGACATTAAGAATCAAAACTGTGGTGGGCTTTTAGAGTCTGAGGATTACTTGTGCACATGGACTGACATTATTTGTAACCACATGTAAATGACAGAAAATAAGGAAAGGCATGATGAGTCTCCTTTGAGCAATGCTGCTTGGCAAAGCCTTAGAATGATGTATTAAAGCAGGTGGCCTTTTAAGTCCTGACAATAATGAAAAACTGTGCAGCAGTGCTTAAATGTGAAGTCCGCAGCCACACAAGGACTATTAGTCGGGCAGCGAATTGGCCTCGTGGTGGTGCCAGAAGAAAGGACAACTTCACATAAATCAAAAGGCTTGCTTTCTGCAGTGGTCATTACTTCATTCTAGGTTCAGCTTTCAGGCCGAAAAAGGAGTCTCCATAGAATCACATGTTTACAGCCTGGTACAAAAAGAAGTTGAGACATCGGATGTTTCTCGAGTCTACCAGAAGGTAAAGCTGCTTTAAAGTTCATCCATCTGGTTACTGTAGTTGGACATTTGTCACGTAAGCTTACCTCTCTACACTCATTGTGCCTTTTTGGAGGCTTGTTGTGTGGTACAGCCAATCCAAGAAGTTTCTGGTTAAGTTTTGGTGAAATTGTGGCATTTTCCTATTCTGTTAATTGCACACAACTGCTAATTAGTGCTTTCCTTGCATTGCACTGGCAGACTTTATAAATGCCTTTTGCTAAGTTTGCTAGCATTACCTGACAGCTTAGCATTCTTTCATGCCAATATAAAAAAAAAGTAACAGCTATGAAAACTTATGTCACAAATCAGTGGTTGTCGTCATGGGTCCATCCATCTTTTATATACAGTCTATGCTACTACAAGAGCAGACTAAGAAACTGAGAACATGTTTTTCTAATTACAGACATCACATGGAGACAAATCACTGAGGTTGCATCGGGGTGGTCATTTGGCGTAAATGATGCCAAATAAAACATGGCGCCACTGGCAGTGGTGGCCCCTTGTGACAATGGAGAAGGTAAAAGTAGCTACTTTACATATATCATGATTATCGCATTCTTTGAGCCGTGGTGGCAACAGTGCAGTTAACTACATTCTCATTTAGCTTTTGATGTACAATGCTGTATGTAAAGGGGCGAAGTAAGGTGTTTCCATGGTAACATTAACTGCAGAATGTACCACTTAACATGCGCATTGACTCTTGTCTATTTCAGTCATTTAGCATGTTCCCATGGTGCTATCACTGTAGTGTGCTGATAGTTTTGTGACATTTCCTTTGCTTTTTATCACGTACTCACATTGGCCAATGCAGCTATCTAATCAGTCATCACATGGCAGCAGCTCGATCCATTTAGGCACATAGACATGGTCTAAACAACCTGCTTCAGGTTCAAACAGCATCAGAAGATTGTTGGTGCCACTTGAGCAAGTTTGATTTCAGGAATTGCTGATTTATTGGGATTTTCCCATACGACCATCTCCTGGGATAAGAGGGAATCGTTTGAAAAGAGAAATGCAGCAGCAGGTCTGAGATCAGAGTACGTAGAAGAGCATCTCTGAAACACACACATTGAGCCTTGAAGTAGATGGGCTACAGCAGCAGAAGATCACACAATGGTCTTCTGCTGCAACATTCTGATGGTCAGATTTAATGTAAACATGGATGTGCAGGAGACAAATCTGTGTGTGTGTTTCTATTAGCATGGCTAAAAAAATAGGATCGCCGTGGTATGACAGCTGAAGTGTTGTGTGCAGAGTGAATCACAAGTATTGTCTGAGCCAGGCTATTATCAGATCTTATAAAAGATATGTTTAATTTTAAAAAAAAATGCAGTCTTTTGCTTATCCACAATCACCATCTAGTTCACTGAACTCAGATAATCCTTTTCTCTGTGCAGATGTTTGTTAGATGCATTCATTCATAGTCGGTGTGGGTGTAAAACCAGATTTAACAGGGGCCTGAATGGCTGACAGGTCTATTTTTCTACTGTTATATAATGTAGACTGTTGATCCACATACAAATACTGTCAAACACTTAAACTGAAGGAAGTTTTACTTTGTTTTCTTTTGACAAAAATAAACAGTTTTCATTTAAAATTCTTACTTTATTGTAGAAAAGCTGATCAGTCTGAATGTTCTTCACATGTTTTGTCAAATGTAGACATAAAAACGCGAGTACACAGTGGTATGAACCTCTTCTGTCCCACAGGCTGGTTCCTGCAGTTCTTCAGTGATTGTTATTCTGGTAGACTATCCTGTTATCTTCACAGAGGCAACTTTCCAGTGACCCCCAGATGTGTGAACATGGCTGTGTGTTTCTGCAACCCGCCTCATCCATAATCACCACCACAGCTGAAACTAAGAAGTATTAACTTCAGGAGGCACAGACGGGGTGTACAGGGACTCCCTAATTATCTGAGCGTCATCTGAGGGGCGCAAATACAAAACAGATTGGACGAGCTTTTGGCAACAAACAAACTGGTGTTTCTCTTCTGAAGGAGAAAAAAAAGCGTATAATGGCTGGGATAGCGAAACAAGAGAGGTAGTAATGGGGCTCATCTGTTAGGCAGAGGTGATGGAGCAACATAGTAAGCATGTGTAGTAGCCATCAGTACAAGATGGCAAAGCATACTGTACAATTAAAATGTGCCAAGATACATTCATAGTGCAGACACAAACAATCAGGACCTTCACTTTCTAGTAGCTTGCTGTAATATATTGTATATTAATATATACTAACTCATCTAATGTAATACATTTGATTTAAATAGTTTTAAATCTGCTTAAGTGACCTTAGTTCTCATAAAGCTCTGAGAAATCACCCTGATTAAAAGCCATCGATACAAAATAGCAGATTTGTTTCTATGGTAAAAGTGCTTTATAAACAAACTCATTTGGTAACTACAGTATTATGTGTTACAGGAGATGTGATCCATTCTAACGCAGCATGACTGAAAGCCTGGAAACAAACACTGATGATTTCTGAGAAAATATTCTGATCATTAAAAAGAAAGGAAGTGGAACACTAGTGGCAGGCATAACTGTGCGTGTGTGCAAAAAAAGGCCTTGGCAGGTGAAAAATAGAAATATTCTACTTCGAATATTATTAACTGTATATAAAAATGTACTGCTGTCCCAAGAGTCCCAAACTGTGGAGATCCCTTTGGCACCTTGCTTGTTTCCTGTTTGTGTCTCCATAGCGTCACTGGGTGGGTCTGAAGGTCTGTGGAAGACGCCGCTTCCCACGTTTGACCCCTGTCCTCCTCAGTGTGGGGAGTATGAACTGTTACAATCTGTTAGAAAAGAGTGTTCTTGATGTCAGGTTGATTTCCACAGTGGATTGTTATAGATCCAACCGTCTCCCTGCACACGAGGAAGAAAAAGCCTTTTAAGAGAGAACAATAAACAAAAAACTTGCAATTTGCTCAGATTATCACAATTTTACAAATAAGTTAGTACAAATTTTAAATATCATGAAATATTTCCTTTTTCTGGTTAATGTCAATAAGGTGAACTTTCATATGTTCTATATTCACTGCACTTGTTTTGCTGCTAATTTTCAAAACTATGGTCCATAGCAGGGATGGAGAACTCGAGGGCCGGTGTCCTGCAGGTTTTAGATCTATGGTATGGTAAACCCACCATACTGGTATACCCCGGTATGTTATGGCAAACCCCCGTATGTTATGGTAAGGTATTTCATGGTATGGCAAACCCCGGTATGTTATGGTAAACCCCGGTATGTTATGGTAACGTCTGTCATGGTATGGTAAACCCCGGTATGTTATGGTAAGGTATTTCATGGTATGGTAAACCCCGGTATGTTATGGTAAGGTATTTCATGGTATGGCAAACCCCGGTATGTTATGGTAAACCCCGGTACGTTATGGTAAGGTATTTCATGGTATGGTAAACCCCGGTACGTTACGGCAAA
>VOQJ01005061.1:1974-13543 GCA_015052665.1 Apistogramma diplotaenia
CCAACAAGATTCCCCCGCTCTTTTTAAAATTAAAAAAAAGCCCCCAATAAAAAAACTTAATAAAAAAAAAAAAAAAAACACTACACAGAAGGATTTTTTACATGATCATGTGCACAATTATCTTCTAGAATTTATACGCATGATGACAAACCCTGAATGCATTGCAAAATGTATTTGGCAGTTAGGTTTGTAGCCTCATAGCAGAGGGGTTGTGGGTTTGAATCCACGGGGGCCAGCTGGGGCCTTTCCCTGTGTTTCCCCCCCGTGCCTGTGTTGCTTTCCTCCGGGTGCTCTGGTGTCCTCACTCCATCCAAACACATGGATGTGGTGATTCTGATTTGGCCGCAGATGTGAACATGAAAGCTTGTCTGTGTTGGCCCTGTGATACATCGGTGACCTGTCCGGGGCGTGGAGTCTCCAGCACTGCTCTGACACTGAATTGGATTAGCAGAAGAAAATGGAGGGAATTGTTGGAGTTCTTATAAACACAACAGATGAAGTATTTTAAAGACTAATCATGCAATATCTATGCAGCAGTTTAATCAAGCTGGGGGGCTTTCTTTTTGGATATATTTGAATTGTTCTGGGTTATTGGATGTTTCCATAAGTACATAACTGGGCAAACATCAGCACATGAAGTGAGAATACAGATGCTCCAGAAGAATAAAGGCAATAATCACATAATATGATGTTATTTACCACATCCAGTAATATATGTCACATTACACAACCCTATTTGACAATTATTATACTCAGTATTTACATTTTTATTTTATCAAGTTTCCTGGAAATTTCATCCATATGCTTATACATGTTGGGCATGTTTGAAATTTAGCAACATGCAGCAGTTTAGCTAAATGCATTAATATAAGAGAAATCAGTGGACTGTGATGCAGAACTAAGTAAATTTATTAAGAATTATATTTGGCAAAACAAAAGAGAAATGCACAAATGCCATTTCTTAACAGCAACACCTGAACTAAACAACAATTCACTAAACAAATATTGACGTACACGAGGACGTTCTGGCATCCTTGAATGTAGCGGAAAGGGGTTTTTCAAAGAGCCCGTGCATGACTGTGCTGACATTAAATCAGGATGAACAGAAAGTTCAGTATGACACATGTCTTTCTCAAGGCTCTGAAAATTGATTTTGAAAATAGATTTAAAAAAAAAGAAAAGAAAAAGTAACTGGTAGCAGGCTGCAATCTACAAAATACTAGTATAATAATTAATTCTGTACAAAACAGGATTTAATGACCTTCATCCAAGACATCACTGAATGATTTCAGCTATGTGGGGCAAATAATTGCTTCTATTAAACCGGTGCCAAGCGCTTCTACAGATTTTTGTGTGGGCCGAACGTTGAATTACTTTTCTGACTTCAGTCTGTACAAGCTGCTCTGTTGACTGTTAACGCTGTCACCCTCCATTACGTATGGAAAACAATCTCTAAATATACTTCTTTTAAAAGGTTTTTATATTAAATCAATAATTTTCTGACTCAGAGGAACTGCGAGCGCTTGATCTGCCTGTGAGGTGATGCTGTTACCATTTAAAATGTGAAAAAGAAGGAGAAAAAACCCAAATGTTTTCAGTCTTGTCATTTAATTGGGATCAAGTGAATTGTCATTATCAGTCTAAGGTGATTTGACTGCGAGAACAAGAATTTTTGTGAGGGAACGAACAGATTGCTCATGCCTGATCCAACATTTGGACTGCCTGTGCTTGTGGGTGAATTTGGCTCTGTAATGTGGACAACATGATGACAAATTGTCTCAGCAAAAGGTTGTGTGTTAAGTGAAAGAAATGTAATTAGATGCAATTAAATAACCTTCTCCCACCCACTGTCACAACACAGAGTATTAAGTGCACACAGTACACTCAGCACAAGTACTTTTTTTTAGTGTACTTAAATGATACTAATGAACCAAATATTTTGTAATACACGATAAAGTTCGACTAACATACATCCTCAGCCACATAAGCAGTCGATTTGGTAAGCTGTGACAATTTTAATGAAACTCGCTTTTCTTTTAGTGAGCAAACTTCAATGCGTCTTGCAAACGTGTCAGAAATGGCAGAGAAACGTCCACTTGAGCATTTTCTCTGTGGGAGATTGTATTTGTCCTCAGTTTTCCTGCTGCGGTAACGGCTGATGTCAGCTTTGGTATCTCTGCCTATCCACTACTTTGGTGCAGACTAATATATCTCAGCAAACTGCTAAACAGATTGCCATGACATTTGGTACAGATATTTATTCTATAACATAATGAATCTCTTGGACTTTCAGACTATAAATCTTAATTATTATTGAGGATTTTTTTTTTTTGTGATGCCTTGCCATTTCCTCTACATTCACCTTGTGTCTGACATTTTTCTCTTTGATCGAATGTCTAAACAAATACTGGATGGATTGTCTTCAAAATTTGCTATAGACGCCGCCCCCCCTCCTCACCATTCCTCTTACTAGACTTAAGAAGTTCTGATTTCACTGATGAAAAGCCTTTTGAGTCTGTGCACGTCTTTGTGTCAGCAAGCTGATTTGCCCGTGACGGAGCCATACTGTATAATTACTGTCTGAATGTTTTTTCATAAAGAGGACAGTTGAAGCTGCTGTACTGTATTCTCTGACGTGCTGTCATTCATTTTCCGACATACATACATTCTCATTATACCAACAGACTTTACATGATGGGTTTTGCACACGACAGGCATAATATAATATAGATGTACGTCGACATTTCCTTTATTTATCTTCAGCAACATTCGTTTTGTTGGCACACAGATATTTAGCGTTAAATCATAACTCGCACCGAGCTCTTCGGCTCGTCTCAGAGGCCTGCCTAACTTATCGACAAATTAAAACATTTCTATACGCACACGTCTTGTGGTCATAGAGGGTATAACGCTTTAAGCTTGAAATTTTTCCATTATATAGTAAGAACCAAACTGAGGGGAGAGAGGTCGGGTCTTTGGCGGCGCCTGTGAATGTAAGAAACTTATACAGAGCAACACACGCAGACGGGGGGTGGGGGAGACGTCTTTGAGTGGCAGTCAGCTTGTTGGAAAAGTGGGAAAAGGAGGATGACCTTTCAGCGAGGAGATGTGTCAGCTCCAGGAGGAGAAGGAAAGGGGACAGCGTGTCCTCCGCTTCAGTGACTTCCTCTCTCCTGTACAAGAAAGCTGTCGGCCATCTTCCAAGAGAACCCTCCTTCACTCAGTCTTCCTTTATCTTTCTGCCTATCCACCCCACCTCCACTCCCTTTTCTGACTGCCCACACACACACACACACACACACAAGCTCTCTCTCTGTTCATATGAAGTCTCTCGCAACTCGCTTTCTCAGTCCCCTCCCCCATCCCCTTACTTTGTCAGGCTCTGTTAAATCAGATAGATTGCAGGTGTGTTTCACTGTGAAGGAGGATTCACTGCTACTATACGCCTGCAACCTCTCAGCATGACACAGCACCTCTCCCAAATTACTGTACCGTAATTTATCCTGGGACCCAATACATACTTCAACCGCATTTATGCATGCAGGCCTTACGGTTATCCTATTTATCATAAACCTCTACCTCTGCATTAATTCTGAGGCGTGATTAACTACAAATGCCAGCGTATGTGAGCATATAAAGTCAAGCAATAAACTGCCCAACTTTATCCACTGCCCATACAGTGATGGAGATATTACTCAGGCGGCCAATCTGTGATTATTTTGCATTCATTTACCCCAGGCAGTTTAGCATGAGACTAGATGTATCCATGCTGAATGTGATTTTATATCTCACCTGCTGTGTTTTCAGGCATATTTTCTTCCCTGTATCCTCAGACTGGCAGCTGCTATCAGTAAATGGCACCAACCTTTCCACAGCGGGGTGAAAATGATTGCCTTGTAAGCTTTGTACCAGCCTCAGTCCTTTCCCAAGATGGTAGTTAAAAAAACGATGTTGACCTATGCGCGCCCTCAGGACTGTATATCTCAGCCAGAACAGCATGCAGGAAATAATCCCCACAGTTTTGAATTATTATGTGTCCCAAGGTCCCTAAATGGATTTTCTTAAGAGCAATGCGAGCCTCTGGAAGCTGGACATCAGACTATTTCGCTTTGTTGGTGTTTTTCCCTGTTTCGTATTGATTCTAATATTACCTGGAACTCCATAATCCCACTTATACAATTAGAGTTATCTTCACTTTTCCAGTAGTGCAGAATTGTACTGATTAATTGAGTATCTATTGACAGGCTTCAATTAACTGGACAAGGCAGTGGATTCTTCCTCTACAAAATTCATTATGGCCTTCTCTATATCAAGGATGCTATATTGATAAATGAGTGGGGCCTGGCCTTTTAAGATCACAACAGTAAACAGTCTGCTTGAGACTATCATGGCATTTTCAAACCAAGCCTATTTTTTTCAAAGCGTCTGTGTGTCTAGGCTTCTATATAAAACAATGTCTGTATTAGCTCTGTCCTCACAAGCTCTCAAAGGTCAGCCTGGACTGCATCAGGAGCTCTAATTATATTTCACTGGAAAATTATCAAGGGACACCAGGTTTGTAGCTAATTAAGGTGTTTGTCAGTGTTAGGGTTAGGGTTCTGTCAAAACTTGCTTTTCTTTCACAGGGGGAGCTAAAGGTTTTAACCCTCCCATGATAGGTTCCCCTCAGCATTACTCACTGCTTTTTTCTTTTTTTCAATTTAAATCCTTGTAGTGCTGCAAAACAGTAAATGACAGTGTTTTCTTACTGAAAGTACCCATCATCCTACTTTGTTCTGTTTGCTGTGTTCATGCTAGAAATTATCAGGGCATTTTGTTTCCTTTGGGTACATTTGGGAACACTGCAAAAATATAAACAAAATAAATAAATCTATTACATAAATTAAATCAATATTTTTTGTTGAGAGACATGCACAGGAAGACAAAAGACAAGAATCAGTAACGATGTTTAATGGCACCAAGGCGGGTGGCTGCTCCTTTCTGACACTGATTCTGCCCAAGGCTTCTTCCTGTTAAAAGGGAGTTTTTTATTCCCACTGTCGCTAAGTGCTTCCTCACTGGGGTCGTGTGATTGTTTTTTTTCTGTATTATTGAGGGCTCTTTATAATATAATAGAGCCTGTTGTGAATTGGGGCTATATAAAAAACTGAATTGAAAAAGAGGAGAAAAGAATCAGCAAAAGAAAGAAACTCAAAACAGGGTTCGATTTGCTGTATTTATTTATTTTCAAAATTAGGTAACAGAAGTTTAGCAGCAAATATCTGTTAAATAACAGTTTCATTCCTATAACTTCTCTGAAATCCTGAAAGAAATGACCAGACTTGCTCCCGTGTCCTCTGAAAGGCCACCGCTAGCTACTTCACGTTGATAACTGAGGCTCTTACCGTTGCTTCACACTGGCAACTTATTTAAGAAACAGGGCTTTTCTGTTTGCTATAGCAGCAAAGAAATCTGTGAACTACATACAGGAACCTTTGGAGAAAAAAAAGTTTAGTTATGATTTATTTGACAAAAGCATTTCTAAATGTGTATAGAGTGAAGCAACTCAGTTCTCTCGGGAGAAGAATTTTTGGCAGGATTCATTCTTTACAATGAGGTGGAGGAGAAGGTGACCCCTGCAGAGGAAGAATCTCAGTCTTAACCACTTTCCCTGTAGCTCTTTCCTGCCACGCAGGCCATCAGAAAGCCAGGCTCAATCCACTTTTCTAAATTGCTACCATTTAATGGAACACCTTGACCTGACTTCCCCCACTGCCAAAAATAAATAAAGAAGTTGCTGGTAAAAATGAGGCCTTCTAACTTAGATGATGCCTGAGGAAAATTGAACTTATCAAACATTGCTTTTACTGAATTGCTTGACAGACAGTTTTCGGCAGTGGGGTAAATACAGGTACAGGGTAATCTCTGCCTATGGAGACTCATGTTACTATCAAAACCTTCGCAGCATGTGTGAGGTGAAAAAGAAAAAAAGCAGTCTCATTCCTCCTTATGTGACATGCAGGTACAGGTGGGACGATAAAACATTCAAACAAGAAGGGTGGAGCCTTTCTGTGCTACTCACTCACTCTCTCTTAATGTCACTCCTTGCTGCCGAGGCAATTATCCAGTTGCTAGTTGTTATTCAGAGGCTGACTTTGAGAGTGCTGAAACTGATGATTCAAGTGCATTCCCAAACCTAGACTGTAAGATAATCTCCAAAGATCCGAGATCTTAAAAAAAAATCAACCTGCAAAAGTGCAGTCCTCTTTAAACATGCTCAGCTTCATGTTTTGTTTCAGTTTTTTTTTTCCTTTGGTCTCCAGGTTTAACACCTCAGAGGATTATGATGGGGCTTTAAATGCAACTGTCCATAAAGCATCTCCCACGCATTAAATTAAGCCAGTGAGAATCTAATTAGCAGTGAGTGCTGACTTGAGTGACAACTTGTTTATGTAATGCGTCAATAAGAGAGTGATGTTTGCCAGAACCAAAGGGATGAAACAAAGTCCCTGTTCTGAGCCAGTGGCTTAGCGGTTAAAGCAAACTTCATTGCGTATGAAATTATCCAAATAAAGCAGCTACCAGAATACTTCATTAGCATTGACTGACGTCCTTCCTTAAGTCACAAATGTGAGTTCCATTTCCCACTTCCTTTAAATTTAAATGTTGCAGTTAAACCTACGTTTTCACTGAATCTGCTTTTTCCTCCACTGTCAGTGGGATTTTGTGAGAGGTTTAGATTAGTGGGGATGAAATGCAGCTGTGCTTGTTACGTATTCAGAATCAACCTGATCTTGAAATAGAAAAGCAGTGAAAAACCCTTCCACTGAGATCCACGGTTGATCTCAGGCAGAACCCCGTTAGGTCACTGGGTAGATTTGGAAGTTTAGCTCGTGACCCTGTGTGAGCAGTGATCCTTGTTAGAAGGTGGGAAGAAAAATTCCAACAGCTCCATCTCCATTACAAACATAAAAGGGAAAAAACACTTGAAGGGCCTTATGTGTGTGTGTGTGTGTGTGTGTGTGTGTGTGTGTGTACACTTGTATTATTACTGACAAGGACAGGGAAACAACAAAGGAAGCGATTAGAATTGTAGAAAAAACAACTGACGATGTAACCTCTCAAAACGAAGTGGACCAACACCAAACACTCGAGTATCTTGTCGCAATTATTGTGTTCAATTAACCCGATAAGGATAAGGTTAGGTAACTCAATCAGTCACTTTGGATGAAACCAGACAGACACATATCCATTATGCCTTTAGAGGAGGACTACCACTACCAGGCTCTCAAGAATCCCAATGAAAAAAACAAAAATGGCCTGAAAGGAGCATGATCAATACCAGGTCCCTTTTTGTTATTTTCTTCCCTGATCTCACCCACCTTTGCCGATCCTGTTAGTACCATATAATCTGTCTGAGAATGACACCTTTCCTAGATCCAGTCTACCAGGCTTATGGATTAGTGCCTTTTATTGGAGAGAACAATAGAACAAGGACAGGCTTTAGCCACTATTGAAAAAGTATAAGGGGACATGCTTTCCTGCTGCAGATGAAACAGCCAGCAGCAGGCAGCTAGAACACAGAAACTATACATCTTATATTAAGCACACTGTAGCAGTGCTTTTTAGCTCCATGAATACAGAATTGAGGATGGATCACGGGCTGCATATTGAGGGAGTAAAATTTTGCCATCACCGTAAGCCATCACCTACTGCAAAAAGAAATCCATTATAAAAAGAAAAAAAATCTGGGTTTTTAGATATCAGTGACACGTACAGTGCTGTGCACCAATCTGGGAGAAGTCACTGAGGAACTGGGAACTATACCAGGTTTTTGATTAAATTTTATAGCTATTTCCTGAATAACTCTGAATGCAGAGCTAAATAGATCGCGTTTAATAATAGCAACTGAATGCAAAGTTATTGAATCATTAAACTTTAATTATTGTGCAACATCAGCATCCATAATTTTACACTTTTACTTTTAGTACCTGTCAGTATCACTACCAATAATGCAAACTGTCCCTTGTAATATGTTAAATTTCCAGGTTTATGTGCAGCTTACCATGCTAATTGTATGTGCTTTATTTATATTTTATGTCTCAGAAGACCTGCATGTCTCATGAGAGTGCTTTTTGTATTGTCCTTTACAACAATAAAAAATGAATGTGAATCATGCAAACATTATGTTGAATGAGAAACATGTGAAAAGCTTCACTTTCAAAAGTAAATTACAAGATGATTATGAGATAGACATTATAAGGCCTGTAAGACTCATATATAAATGATAAACACAACTTTATATTTATGCTGTATATGGTTCTTTTCACTGGTGCTTATGATAGTAGGGATGGCAAACCCACAACAGATAAAACCTAAAATATGTACCCAGCTGGTTACCATTGTTAATGCTATTTCCCAATTTGAGGCTAACATATTAATATAAAAATGAGTTACTGATTATTTCTTTATATATTTAGTGCATGTTCTCAGTGGATGTGAATAATCAAACAGATACAGTGTATCAAGGGTGAAAAGGAAGGCTCATTCTGCACATCTCATATTTACACAGAGCTGAAGCTACCTGCCAAGAAAACATATAGGTGCAACTTCTTCAGCTACTGTATCAGAATGCTATCTGCATTAAAAATTTTACAATGATGGCGAGAATACTACCCACACAGCAAGGTAGCTTTGGGGGCAGTAAAACACTAGCACTGTGCGCACTGGCGTGTTTTGGAGTCCTCTTCGAATGCCATGTTGACTTCTTTCCGTCATCACATTTAACATTTCTTGGTGGGTTTTGGAGGGAAATTGATGAAGCATGATTTGCTGGCGTGTCAGATGGATGGTGCGGGGAAATGGATGACTTGCTTTGATTAAAGCATACTGCTTGGCTGGCTTCGCACATCATAATCTAAGAATGGATTACACTGCAGTAATGTGGGTCACAATATTTAGCAACAGCGGAGGCTAAACCACCGCAGTGCATGGGGAACAACACTCGTGCCGAAGATTACAATGAGATGCAGCTCCACGTTGTGTGATTAAATTGTGGGATGTATACAGAAACTCACCACTGCCCATTAAAAGGTGATTTTCCCTCTCCAGCCACCCATATCAATCCTTTGCTTCAGCCTCTAAATGTAAAGGTGAGAGTGATGACGGCTGCACCGAGAGCATATGCGTGTGTGCATGCGCACGTTCCCTGTGCATGTGATTGAGTGTGCCGAGTTATTGACCTCTTGCGAGGGAGGAGCATTAATGTCCAGTGTGCCGTGAAAGCGGCCTACACCCCATGTCCAAGGTGACTGGTACTGCCCTGTCCCATGGTACACTTCTTCCTCTGATGGATTGACTGGGCCTTGGAGAAGGACCTCTAGTTTACTGTCTTTTTTTTATTTTATTTAGTGTGCATGTGAATGTGGAGAAACACCAAACTTACAATAGTCTACAGAAGTTTTGTTTTTGGCTATCTCTCTATCACTTGTAAAGTCATTGTACTCTTTGTAATGCCTATGAAGCATTTATCAAGATTGAAAGTCTCCTTCCATGCCTCATACTAATGAAGCCCTGTACACTTTCTATTCTGCAGTGATCCTCAGGAAATGCTCCCCTCTTGTCTCCCTGTTATCAGTGTCTCCCATGCTTCTTTCATGTAAGCATATAACTGAAATGTGCTCGCAACATTTCCTTCCCATCATTTCCTTATCGCGCTCTCTTTTTTCATACTGTACACTCCCCTTCTCATGATTGAATGTATGAGCTGAGCACCCGGAGCACGGTGCTAAACTCCCACACAACAGAATATTGCACGGGGCAGCTCCATTTATGGGATGAGGAATAGATTTCCTCTCGCCATATATGGAGACAGAAATGTAGACAAATCAGTGACTCGCCTAAGTTAGAGATTTGATTACAGGCTGACACTTGCAGCTTTGCCGGGAGATATATAATGATAGCTTTGATTGTCAACAACTGTGGCCAAAGAATTCCAGCAGTGACTGGCTGAGGACAGGATATGTATTCATTTCATGATATACCTTTAGTTGTACATTGTTTGTGATAATCACCACTGCTTATGCAGGCTAATTAACCCTCTGAAGGAAAAAAAAAAAGAAACTTAATGAACATATTTCAAAAGACAGCTTCCTGATGGTACTTTCTTCAAGTGCAAAAGCAGCATTTAAATATATTCTCTTAAAAGCCCCAGTAAAGTTTTTCAAGACACTTTCATTATAAATATCAGACAGATTATTTCATGGTTAGAAAACGTTCATGGCCACATTTAAAATAAATAACTTTGATGACATAATGCAAACAATATTTTTATAATGCAGTCTCCACCTTAGACTATGTAGTCTCAAAGTATCAAATAGTGCTGACGTCCCTTTTTTCCCTTGGACTTTATATATATATTGTACACAGTGCAAATAGCCAACCTGCTCTAGCCAGCCACACACAATATATCAAAAGGGAACAGTGTGTCATTGTGCGTGATGATGTAGCACTGAGGTTGAGGCTTCATTTGAGAAAAAAAAAGTTTTGTATCTTGTGTCAGAATATCTTGTATCAAACTACCTTTGTTTCCGTTCCTGTCATGTGGTACTTTTGTGTCTTAGCCCACCTTTCTCTAATCTTTGTGCCATGGATGTCAGAGCAACTGGTGTCTGTCTTTTCAGATTTTGGTAAAGCATAGAAATTATTCAACAAGCAACCCACATGATTATCTGCTGGATAAGCTACACAAGATTGGCTTGTTGTGGGGAACATGCCTCGGGTGCCCAGCTTCACCTAACCCTGCTGGCTGGGGAAGATGTCATTGTAATTGGTGGCCAGAAACTGGCAGTGCAGCTAGAGTGTGGACAGAGCTATGTTTTTTTTTAACTTTAATGAGTCTAGACTAGAGACTTCAGTGACATAATATGTTCTCTTGTCGAGCAAAGTGACAATATGACACTGACAGTTTTGGATGTAATGCATTACTAAAATTTTCTATGCTGTAATGTAATGTATATTATAATACATTCACTAATCACATTAAACCTATGCCAGGATTTTGTTTGTAGATCTTAGCTCCGCCTTCAATACCATTCAACCAGATCTTCTCCAAGACAAGCTTTGCAGATGAATGTGCCTGATCCCATCTGCAGGCGGATCACCGACTTC
Source organism: Apistogramma diplotaenia (assembly GCA_015052665.1). Lineage (NCBI taxonomy): Eukaryota > Metazoa > Chordata > Actinopteri > Cichliformes > Cichlidae > Apistogramma > Apistogramma diplotaenia. The sequence goes on from VOQJ01005061.1 coordinate 13,123, forward strand.
CTGACGGACAGGAAGCAGCACGTAAGGCTGGGGAAGAATGTCTCGGGCTCCCGGACCATCAGCACTGGTACTCCTCAGGGTTGTGTACTCTCTCCTCTACTTTTCTCCCTGTACACAAACTGCTGCACCTCGGATCACCAGTCCGTCAAGCTTATCAAATTTGCAGATGACACCACCCTCATCGGACTCATCTCAGACGGGGATGAGTCTGCCTACAGGATGGAGGTCGAGCGTCTGGTGACCTGTTGCAGCCACAACAACCTGGTGCTGAATGCCCAGAAGACAGCGGAGATTATTGTGGACTTCAGGAAGCGCACAGCCCCTCTACCATCCATCACACTGACTGACACCCCCATCACCACGGTGGACTCAATCTGCTTCCTGGGAACCACCATCACCCAGGACCTCAAGTGGGAGCCCA
>VOQJ01005065.1:2512-14995 GCA_015052665.1 Apistogramma diplotaenia
GCTTAAAACTTGAATGTATGAAAATGACCTTTAATTATAATAGTTTAAATCTTTCACTCTGTTCACAACAGGCCAACTTTAACCAGTTGTTTGAAATATTAAAATCTTAATGTATAAAGTAAAGATCAGACATATGACACTTTCATTGCTGTTAGGCTTTTTGTTGGTGCCTTCAGCAGAAACATGTGGAGACAGCGCCCCCACGTGGCCGTGGCTCTGGTGTGATTTTATTGAACAGGCCCAAACCCTGAGTATCATTCCAGCAATCTCATCTAATCCTGTGTTATATTTCTGTAAAAGCTGAAGAAAGTTGGGTCCATATCGTCTGAGCAGAGGAGGGGAGAACTGTATGAAGCCACACGGCGTTTTGGCTGAGAGCCTGTGCAGGGAACACAAATCTCCTTTCAAATGAACCAGTTGTGTCACAGCTATTCATCACTTCACTCCCGGGGTGTGTTTTAAAAGCTGACTACATTCAATACACCAGCCCTCTGGAGGACTGACACACCATTATCACCTCTTTTGGTCTCAGGGCCTCAATCAGTGTGGATTTAATGTAATGAAGGAATTGAGGTCAAAGGAACAAGTATTTCACATAATGTGTTGCAGCCTCATTTAAAGCAGTCATGAAGAGCACAACATGGATGATGGGATCCTGAGGAGCCTAGCAGGAAGTCTACAGAAATAACTGCAGGAATCATGTGACAGGTGGAACACATTTTAAAATGTGCATAAATGTTTCATTTATCTCCCTGAAAGCTGAGGAGCTAATGTAAAATAAGGACAGGTCTTCCTGGTTAATCCATAAAAACATCACAGGTGTGGACCTTAAAATAAAATGGCACACATGTAACATAATATGAAGGATGTAAAGTTTGCATAAAGATATGACTGAGTTATACTAGAATTACAATTTCCATATGAAAATATTCACTCTCACTTTGGATAAAAGGAGCCCAAACCACACTCTGCTTCATATTCTTAATATTTTTTGTTCCCAGTATTTTTAACCTTAAACTGAGAAACATTGTAGAACTATACCCCCATTATGAAGCAGATAATCTTCATTTTGTCCTTTTGAGGCCTATAATTAGAATGAAAAGAAACTAAAATAACGGCTTTGCAATTAGTTAATACCAAGTTATAGAGGGTTAAGGCAAAAACCCAGAGTAAACAAACAAAGGAGCATTAAACAGTCCTTGGAAAATCGTGCTTTAAAACTATATGTGATGTGTCATGATTTAATACAAAAATATTCCAAATACTGTACACTGGTTCTGAACATGTGCAAAATGTAAAAAAATATTTACAATTCCAGTTAACAGAATGAAACCCAGGAAGAAAAGGTATAAAACAGAGTGATCAGCCTGAGCATTAACCAGGAAACACTGAAATGTTCTTCAGCCCAAACTAAACGCCACAGACACGCTGTCAAAGCTTCCGGTGAAGAAATGGCAACAATTGGAATGTTATTTACATCAGCAATTATAAGAAACAACATCTCCCAGGTTGGATCCATACACAAAAACTAAAATTGTAAAGTACTTAAAGTAAGAAATTTAAGATTGATTCAAATGTTAGCAAAGTTGTAAGTAAACAAGTTTCCATATAAATGGAGAAAGTAGTTCCAACCACACGTTCGGGTATCTTTCCGCAGTTTCACGATGACACGATGCCTGATTGTCGTGGCCTCAAAAGTAGAAGAATTTTTTTTGTATAAATCCAGTTTTCCTCCAACAAGAAGTACGTTGGTCTTGAAGCCGAGTTCATGGCTATAAGATGAGAGTGGTCCTCCGCATCAAGTCTCCTTGGTCCCTGCCACCTCCCGACAGACTCACACATCCACGGCAATTTCTCAGTCCAGCAGCAACAAGAGTTCTGACTTACAACATGTTGGTCTTTGTTCATTTCATTTGCAGGAGCTTCATCTTGTTTCCTAAAAGCAGAAATGGAACATTTAACTGATGAAAAGGAACCTTTTAAAAACAAACATGTAAAGGTGTGACACATACCCAGTCCTTTAAGAAATTTGTTCACACCACTTGGCTCGGGCTCAGAGCATGAATCCAGATACTCGGCCACTCTGGTTTCAAAGAGCCCTGTGAGGAAAATGGAAAGGCAGTAGCTGCAGATTACTGTGCCTGGGCCACATGTCGAGAAATCTGCAGATTCACAACTAAAGTGCATTCTTTTCATTAGACTTACAAAGCTGTATGTACTCATGGTCCTCTTTAATCTCTAACAAATTGTAGCCACTGAGCAGCTTTACCTTAAAAAGAAAAACCTAAACAGTTCTCTCTGACATCACATCTGACTTGCTCTACAAGCTGTATTATTGTACAGTCTGTATTATGTAACATAAAGCACCTTGAGGCGACAGTTGTAATTTGGCACCATGTAAATTAACCTGAATGGAATTGTCTGAATGTGTGTGTGTGTGTGTGTGTGTGTGTGTGTGTGTGTGTGTGTGGTCTGCACATCTTTATAAATAGCAGTTTGCGTGGGAAAAGGTGCATGTATGCTTTCTGGCTGTTTATACACCCACCCTTAGTGTTTGCATGCAGGGAAAACTGTTTTCACTCAGTTTTAGGCCCGCCCACTGTGACTCGTTTAATTTAATGCATGTGTCAGGTTGAATATGATTCAGCACTGCTATTTATTCATTTACTGGTTATGTGGAAACATCTGACTTCTGTGCTTGAACTTTTTTTTGCAACATCTTGCAGGATGATGCTTCATGTTCCCATCAAAATGCAAAACACATTTGGACTTTGTTGCTTGTTGGCAGAGCTCTGTGGCTAAAACACTAAAAGGTAAAGTCAGCCTTTGAGGCAACCAAAATCTTCACTGAGCACATTTGGTTTGACCTTTTTCAGAACTCTACCAGTGCCTGAAAACAGAAAAATGAACATTGCAAAAGGACCTCTTCCTCCTCCCTTGCGCAGCTCCTTGTCCTGAATGAAACCGGCAAACATCTGGGTGTCCATGAAGAGCTGCAGGAACTGGCGAACTCCTCGGGAGGGATGAGATTTGCGGAAACTGTCCCGCTGGAGCTCCTTGTTTCCGTTGGAGGACTCGACCATGTGGAGAGGATAGTGTCCCACCAGCTCCACAAAGAACCGCACAAACCCCTCTGACACCAAGGAGCTCAGGTCAGCTGGCTGCTCTGAATGGGCCACACATGGATGAAGACAGAAAGTGTTAAGAATCCCCCAAAGCAGACGAATCAGCAATAAGATTAGTGATTTAAGAAACACTGAAGGCCTATAATTACATTTAAAAAAAAGAAAAAAATAATGCCAAATGGCCATCAGCACACATCTAGCTATAGATTAGGTCCAATTGTGTGGCTACAAATGCGGAAAAAACTGAATGTGCATTGATCTACAGGTCCTCAGTGGTGTGGGCCTGCTGTGCTGCTGACATTTGCAGCTCATTTCTAAACAGCCTGTTCAGAATTTTTGTTCACAAAAGGAAATGCTGATACTGCTATGATGAAATATTCTCATCATCACTATGGAAAAGGAACTTCATCTTGTGACATGGAGACTGTCTTGTTGCTAAATCTTGTGTTTCTGATGTCTGTTGTACCAACTTTCACACGAGTTTCCGGCCTCTTGTCTCAGAATATCTTCCCTCTCCTCCAGGATCTGCTGCAGCGCCGCCTGCAGTTTGCTGGGCAGGATGCAGTCTTCATCGCCCAGCTGCCAGACATCGCAAGAAGGGTCAACAGCAGTCACGTGATGCCATTTACAAGCATGAGTTTAATCTGCCTTATACATTGTCTCACACTTAATAACTGTGCCAGTGCTCTCAATATACTTTATATATCACTCATGGTTTTCATTTTTTGCGGTGACAAATTTACTAAAGAATTATATTCAGTGCTTTGATGTGCAGATGTTTTTTAAATCTGCTGTAAAAGAAAGCAAGGACTTTATTGGGAAATATGCGCATTTATTGTTTAATGTGCAAGAATGCAAGAGGCCAAAGGAGCAGAATGGCTCCAGACTACACTGTGTAGATTTTTTAGCCCTTTGTTCATAAACTTAAACTGAATGGAGAGACTCTACTGGGATGAGTTATGTGTACGCTAGTAAACATGTTAAAGATCCTGTGCCCGGAAAAAGACTAAGCTCAAAAAATGAACACAGAAACACAAAAGTTTATAGGCTAGGCTTAATAAGACTTCACTGTTAACTGACAAACCTCCTGCACTGAATCAAGCTTCATGTTTTCTATTGTGATAGGACTATGCTCCGTGCTTACATCCCACATAGTTTGTCACTCTTTCTGCATGCCAACAAGGGACAAGTTTAGGCAAAGCCATCTTCCCATCTGCAACCACACCTATCATTTCCATTATACGTTGTGTGTACACACCTGAATGACAAACTTGTTTGCACACAGATCCACTATGAGCACCTGGAAAGACAACCAGACGGAGGATTGACAGTTACTAACTGTAGGAGTTCACAATTTTGCAATAAGAGCCATATGAAGGTGCAGTGAGCCTGAGCCACAGTGTGCTGCTGCTGCACTACTACTCACGCACAGTGGAAGCAACAGCGTGCAGACAGCGCATATCCAGCCACTAAACCATTACATTACACAGACAGGACTCTCTTTTTAAACTTCTAATTATTTTCACAGACCTCTTCAATAGGCAGCTCCAGCAGCTGTGGCAGGCAGGGTGCCAGCACCCCAATGAGGAATGGGGTGGGGGAACAGCTGATGTCCAGCATGCTGGCTGGTAACACGGGCACGAAAGTGTGCTGCCAAGTGAACGGGTAGAGCAGCGCCAGGACTGCGTGGCCGCAGCGTGACAACACACTGCAGTGAGAAGATTAGAGGAGAGATGAGGTTTAACAAAACACTATTCATACAGTTCCCACACAGATCACATGACATCAACACATCAATCATAGCGCCCTACAGATAAAGGATGGTCGCATATATTATTTTTCCACCACATTTTCAGAATAAACTGTAAGAGCTTATTATGTATCAAAGGGTTCTCTCAAAATGCAACTGATCTCTGTTAATCCTCTTAGTGCAGTAGTTACTACTACTCCTGCTGACACTCCTTGTCTGAGTGTGTAAAGCAGCGTGAATACTGGGAAATGCTCTTCCCTTTCATCTGGTTGCTCAATTTCTAGAACAAAAATTTCCTCATCTTTGGTGAAACGGTCTCACAAACAGTCTTTTTTTGTCCTCCCTAAAGCGCAGTCGTTCTGCAGACACAATTATCTTCAACGTGTGAAAACTGAATAGGAATTCTTTTTTTTTCTCCACAGCTTCAGCTGCTGTTGATATACCTCGCAGGGAAAATTCTAGCTTTCAAATAAAACTACTTTTAAAAATCGTTAAACCAATTTCTCATGTACATTTACTCAAACGCTACATTTAATCATCAATTATATGTTATTTTTCTTAAATCACCTCAGACTGTCAGGTTCTGTAATTTGGTGCACTCTACTTTTTAGTATGTCACAGATGTCGCTTGAATAATGTAAAACAACCTATGAATCCACTGTTAGTCACTAGCAGGTTAACACACTGCACCATGGTGAGGCTATTTATACAGAGTATTTCGCCATAGTAAATTTTAGTTATGGCAACTGCTTCAAAGGAACACACTGGCACAACACTACTCGCGTACTGGCAGGTAACTCAGTACACTAAGGTTGTACACCTGTGCTTGAGTACACGCATACTGGACTCTTTTGCTCCCCATAGACCAGCTGCTGTCCTCCCTGAGCATTCCCTCTCACACGCACGCACGCACTTCCTCTTGATTGAATTCACAGTTTTCTTCAGTTTGACTTACTTTGGGTTGTTCTATGCATGTACCAATTTAATCTCCATTTACTGTAAAATTAACAAACTGTGGAATATCCCATACTGAGGTTTTCAGTGGGGCAGAGGTCCACACAGGTGAAAGTCTGCTGTAACAGTGCAGATTTACAAAGACACATGACGGTGGAGTGAATCACACGCTTTTCATTTTGCCGTGTCATTATAGACTGCCACAGTACCTGAGTTTCTCAGCGACGAAGATGACCCTCCTCTCAAGCAGAATGGAGGCGAAAACCTGCAGGAGGTTTCCAACACTGAGACACTCCAGCAGACTGTCAAAGTCTACGTGCTCCAGTCTAGAGTCCACAGGTCGACATAAAGTCAGGACCTGGAAAAACAATGAGAGCACATGAAGACGAGCAAAATATGACTTGTAGTTGTTGAATGCCTGAAGCCTTTGAGCAAAAATAGGCTACTTAAAAGCTTATTTAACCTTTTAACCCTCCGCCAGATGAACAGAAACCCCCTAACGGTTAGAGCCAGTGGTTTGGTTCTTGTTCTAGCCATATTTCCAAAACCAGAACTGTTACTTTGAAATCTGATCCATGTATTTTTTTGTTTTTCCATGTACTGTAGGTATAAGGGGTGGATGTTGACCCCTACCCCCAGGTAGGTGAATGTTAAGAGGTTAAAGACAACAGACATGTGTTAGATGGAGACTACAGACTTGCAAAAGTGTCAATTTCAGTTTTCTGATTTTAAAAAGCTTCCTGCCTCCTTTATCACCTCCTAAATTACTTCACCTTTTTCCACTCCGTAAACAGTAATGGCCAAAGCGATTACTGTCAGGGTTTACAAACACACATGGCTGTCTTTACATGGCTAAGAAAGCCAGCCCTATTTTTTTCACAAATACCCTCCAATTCTGAGTCATTCTGAGTCGGCAGGAGGGAGTGGCTAGAAGGCACACAACCACTAATTAAGATTTCCTCTTTTGGTTACAGGGTTACCTCATTCCCAGAGCCAGGGAGGAAGCTCTTGACGGTAACTGTGCGTCCGGGGGCTGGAAAAGGAGCTTCCATCACACTACGCATAAAAGGGTACACGAGTGCTGGAGAAATTTCTCTGCGCCTCTCCACCTCCTCCAGAATCTGGTCAGACAAAGGCAGATGAATCACTGACTCCTGAAGAAAGCAGTGTTGAATAAAGTCTTGAGAGTAAAACAGGAGACAGATAAAGCTTTGCATGCAGATGTGGTTTTCCTTCAGAGCACACTACTGGTTGTTAATTTCCCTCAGGCCAGCTGAAGGATGGGTGAGACAGCTACATGCATACAATTTCTTTTTTGGAAAACACACCCAGCGACTGCTCGGGATTATCTTCTAGTGCACACTCATTCTATCTTTCTATGTGCAGCTTTAAGGCAGCGGATTTCACAATCTTGAGGGGATTAGTACTAAACTTTTGTCAATCCAGCTCCTTTATCTTGCAGTAAAGAGTTCAAGTGTTGTATGGTTACCTTTGCAAAAAGATTGAAACAGCCCAGCTTGCTGACAATACAGTGCACCTCAGGAAGTCTCTTCCCCTTTCCACTGGGCTTAAAGGGACATAGTTGCATATGTCAAAAAGGAAGAAATAACAGGGACATCAATTACAAACAACACTATTAAATCTGAAAACATCAAGTGTCTATTTTCCCTCTTTAATAACTTCAGCAATAGATGACATTAATTTATATATTGGCAGGTCTGGAGTGGAACAAAACCAATCACAAGTCCAAAATCTAAAAGTCTTCATCCATGTTTACAACAGCAGCAATGAGACAACCTGTAAAGAAACTTTAGATTTAAAACTATAAATAAATGGACTCCTCGCCAACCTTTGGCTGGATGAGCTAAAACTCACAAGGGTTAGAAAAGTGTTTTGGTCATTTTTTAAATAAAAATTAAATAAACAACACATTGTAATATTTGTCATATCAGATTCTAAACAGAAGATATTTGAGTGCTGGAACGCTGGGTGAATGGGTAATCTGAACACATAATTTCAGGCTTTGGGGATTTATAGCTGATGCTTTGCACTGGTTTCTGCCATGTTAAAGACAATTACAGAATTAATCAAGAAAATAACCTTCAGGGTAATGAAGTGAAATGGAAAGTGTTAATGACAGCATATCTGAAAGGGCTCTCAGTTGTGAGTTAACAAGAACAACATATACAAAACCGCTAGGAATGCAGAAGTCAGGATGACATCAGAGCCCCATTTCATAGAACCCTTTCAGCAGACATCTTATTACCTTCTGCAAAACTATTTTGCCCTTTGTTGGAGGCCTTGCCTAAACTTTTATCCAAATACTTTTAGTCATTAGAAAAAATATAATACATATTCCAGTTTGTGTTGCACATCTATGAAGGGTGAAGAACACACACGCCAAATTTCATGCTCAACTTCTCATGCTTTATTTTGTGATTTGGCCTACATCTGTCTACACTATAAACCCAACGAAACAAAGGTTTCACACAGAGCTCTCAACAAGACAACCACAGTACTTTAACACTGAAAAACAGGCACACAACTTGTCATAATTTCAGCACAAAAAATGTCCTAAGTGAATCCTTGTGAGGCTAAGAAAATGGGAACATGATGAAATTCCTCTGGCTCTCTGTCATTAATTTGGAGTTGTTTTATGGTCTGTGACTCACATCTCCAAAGTGATGTTGAGTAAGCACAGGGCAGGCAGCCATGTCAAAACACACACCTACACACACACACACACACACACACACACACACACACACACACACATACTCACCAGGATCTTACGGCAGTAACAAAACCAGCGGCTGCCATCTTCACCAGTCAGAACAAAGGAAAAAGTTTCACTGTCAATGTAAACAAAGGAAATGCTATTGATCTGAGGATATTTAACCATGACATTGTTTGCATGAAAACTTGGGGAGTGATATGAATGACCTCATTATGGAATAACTTCATTATAAAACAAAAAAGCACCATAGATAAATAATTCAGGAAAAGCTCTACGTAAAGGCAGGCAAAAATATTTAAATGAACACGTACATATTTGTCGTCTGGCTGTTTACGCTGGCACAGATAAATGCTTTAAAGGCAGGAAGGCAGTGTAAGTTGTGAGCATAACCCTCATTACAACAATGAACCATACACAGTAGAAACAAAACGAATGCCCAATTCCCCTCAGCACTCCGATTTAATTAGATCAGACGAAACTTTAATCATCCCTGTGGGGAATTTAAGCTGTTGCAGCAGAGATTTATGGGTTACAGCTAATAGCTGAAGATATTAATAGGAAAAGAGGAAAAGGGTAATAAACATGGCGTAAAGGAAAATGTTGGACAATATGATGTCAACAAAAAAATTCCAAAACAAAGGAGATGAAAGGAAGATGAAAAAATAATAATATAGTATCATGTTACCATTATGTTACTGGCTTAGCCCTGCTACAATGCAGCATACATGAAGCGTGCTGTTAGAACACTGCTGTAGTGTTTGAGCTGACCTTGGTATCTGTGCAGAAGGTTTCCAGTCCTGAGAATCAGGGAAGCAGAACCTGGGAATGACCTTCAGCTGATCCTCGGCTTCTCTCGAGAGCCGGGACGACTTCTCAAACTGCAAGAGGCAAGAAGAATAAACTGTAAAGTCTGAAGTACAGATCAGCAAATATACGTTTGTAACCCAACACAAGCACAGGGAGAACATGCAAACCCCACACAGAAAGGCCCCAGGACCTACAGTGCTAACCACCGTGCCACAACACTCATTAAAATCAAACAAATGTTAAACATCCTGTAAGAGATTGATATTCTGTGATTATTTTAAACTAATACTTTTTGGTAACCACATCTTAGAACAGACAAAAAATTTCCATGACAAACAAATTAGAGAAAGTGCACACTGCACTCTTGTATAAGAGTGTGTACTGCCGTTCTATTTATATAATCTATAACAATAAGCCAGATATAATGCATATTTACAAGATATTCACTTCATATTATACACATGTGTGTACAGGAATATTACTACTTAATTCCCCCATAAGACATAATCTGCTGATATAATGCATGTATAACATCACTATAATTTTAAGGCAACCATGTACCAAACATAATGCAGCTACGTTGTTTAAATCTGAGCAATACTGCTGAGCAGCACGTATGGCTTTAATTCTGCTCAATGATGAGTCATAGTCTGTATTATTTATTGTCAAAGGTCAAACCTGACCAACATGTTAGTCAATGCTCAGCCAATCAAAAGTTGGCATCACAGGCTAATAAATAAAGAGGCTGCCTAGACCTGATGTTACTATAAACAGACTGGCTCTTTACCTAGAAATCTGGGGTTCCCCAGTTCCCCTCTTCCAGCTGTTCAGTGACCTAGGTCAGATACTAGATCTGGGGAATCCCCACTTTCTCCATTTCAGTCAACAATGGTCAAGTAGGTACAGCCAGTCACATAACACAATTGGATCACATGATTAGGCTAAGCCAATCAGGTATGAGAACGTGGCTGCATATAATTATCATATATTATAGTATAAGCAGCCTGAAATCCTCCATGTTTACTCTCCACTTCAGATAAATACAGCCAGAGTGTCCAAAGGGTACTAAACATCAAAAATATGAATGTCTTGTTGCACACCTTTGAACAAAATTCATGGCTCAACTCCTTGTGGTTTCAGAGTCTACAGACTGGAAAAGTAAAACCTCACAGACAGACACCTGGACAGATGGTATGACAACAATTTCCTCCTGCTTTATTTGGCACAGGAGGATAAAAATGTTTCCACAGGGGGACTAATAATTCTGTCCTTATCCATCTTATAGTTAAATGCACACCGAGAGAACATCCTTTTCATATTCTAGGAAGAATATATATATAGATAAATATAGGAGAAACACCTCAAAACAATCCTTCAAAGAAGGCTTATGTCAGCTTGGGAAGTTCCCGTTAATCAAATCCTCAAAAGGATTGCTTGTTATGTATGATGAAAATCCCTAATATTGCCAAATGAGATTAAAATATTGCCATGAAATTGTCACAGACGCCATTTGAGTCACGCAATATGAACAAAGCAGAGCCGTGCACGCTGCCAGAGGCAATGCTGGTGGTGTGCTGTAAAAGCTTCTCCTAACCATTTTGGGGAACTGTTGTGTAATTTCAGGGGAGTAGGTGTTTCCCTGGGAGCCTTTTCTTAGTGACACCACCACGAAGATCTGGAAAAGCTGCTGCTGCTGCATCTGGATCAAGTCTCTCTCCAGGGTGCGGTAGCCTGGCCGACGTTTCAATGTAGACTGGATGTAAACTGATCTCCTGGAGCCTGCTTAGATACCACACAGTGAGACAAATACAGTCATGTTTATCCTGGGAGAAATCCAACCAGCACAGAGAAGCAATACAAGGCTCTAGTAGAGGTTTGGATGATTCGCAGTTAAAAAAAATCCTTTTGACCGACCCTTGGTGGAGTCACTGTCTGAAACAAGCTCCCTTCACCATCCCTTTAAGCCACCTTTCTTCTGACTGGCTTATTACTTATACATAAGTTCATCTCACGAGTCGAAACTTTGGAGATATTTAGTATGAGCATTTAACACTGTAACAGTACAGGATGTAAAAGTACTTGTTTTTATCTTTTCCTTTTACCACAGCACTAACAGTACTACAAGGTTCTTTCTAACTCCATACAAAATGATGTAAACTTTACCCAGCATTAATATAAAGAGACACATTCTGTACATTTGTTATACCTTTAGTGCTTTCCTCTGGGTCGCTCTCAGTCCCACTGGTCTCCTCTGCGTATATAAATTGGAGGAGGGAGAGATTAGTGAGAAGCAGAGGAATGGAGGGAAAAAACTTGACAAGCCATAATCAGATGCAGACAGCCGGTCGTTTTATAATTTCATTCCATTGCCTACTGCGACAAGCCTTACGCGTATCATCAAAAGATGGGTATTTCCACCGAGAGGATCAACTTAATCTCAATGTGTTGATGTGGGTGACATGTGGATCTGCGACAGTATGTGATTGTGTCTTACCTCGCACTGAGAGTCCTTGGTTCTTCACTCGCTTCCTCCCTCGCTTGTCATCAAAGATGGTCTCAATCTTGTTGACATACTATATAGTAGAAGCACAGGTGCTCGTCAGCCCCATAATTCTAGAGCCATTACAGAATCATGATTACAGGGGATCACGATATACAGCCACTAACAGTTACTAAGTACATAATTACATTATAGATTTTCAGCATTTTTTCTACCCATACTTGTGCTGATCTTCCTAAAAGAACATAGTGGACTGCAGTGACGTGCGGTGGTCGTCTTCCCTGGTGAGGCCATGACGTCATCACATCAGATTTACAAACATATGAACCTACAGAGCCGCTTATTCACCATTTGATTGGCAAGTTAATGTGTTTTGTTAAAATGTCATATCAGGATTCTTTACATATACAAACTAACGTAGAAAAAAATAACCTTAAAAAACGTTATCTTCATACCTTTACTTATAAATGAAGTCCATGCACCGCTCCTTTTGAAGAACAGCATTGATAACTTGTTTGCTAACTGTTTACTGTAGCTTGCTGCCTAATTCTAGTATTCTGCAGCCAAGGAGTCGCTGGGATCACCAGCGCCCCCTGCCATGAGGCACGAA